>JBBDHG010000058.1:402500-412500 GCA_037951165.1 Lophius americanus
TGTTGGGCGATGCTAAAAAAAAAAAAAACATTGCTGGACTCGCTGCTGTCGCGTTGTGAATCTGACCGTGTTCGTAATTGCGTCAAATGATAAGTTTGCAATGCATTCTGGGTAAAAGCGGCGTAAAGGCTCATCTCTGGTCATTATTAAAGACATTTTTAATCTGCTCTTTGAGTTAGTTTGTGCATATCGGCTGTCGTCTGTGGAGCCCTCAGATGGTCAGGGAGGAAATTCCACAGACGAGGGGGAGGGGCCTTGTCACTTCCTCTGCAATGCTTCAAAATAAGAGCATTTAATATATATTAGTCATTATGACTTTTTATCTTCCGATTTTTCGAATCGGAACCGGCAAAAAACGGTGATCGGCCGAGAAAATTGAAATTTTTGCACTTCTAATAAAAAGTTCTTCATACAGTTAGATCCTTGATTTTTTTTTTTTCCCACAAAATGCTCATTTCTAAATGTAAGTTTAAGTCCTTTCATAATTGACATTTACTTTGAGGGAAAAAAAAGTCCCGTTAAATTAAAAAATATATTCTAACATAATATGAAAAATATATATTTAAAAGAACTTATAGAAATATTTGTGTATTTTAGTGCTGTACAACCTAAGCAGCAAAAGTAACAATTTTGATACATGTTGTGAAGTCAGACAGAAAAGAAATACAATAAAAACCCGATGTAACACACAGGTTATGTAATGGAGTAAATATCACACTTAAAAAATATTCTGAAAGAACTTTGATTTGGTCAATGGACTGTTTTTAAACCCCCCCCCCCCCCCCCCCCCCCGTCATTTTAAAATGCAGAAACATTGGGTTCGGGTTCTTAAGGGTTAAACATCATCACACGATGTCACATGATGCTTGAACACTTTCATCTTTTTGCACCATCATGTATTTGGTTGAAGTAGGAAAGTGCATTGAAAGGACATGTTGTTTATTTTAAAGCAGATGGAGTTGTGGGTAGGAGACGCTGTGACCTCTGGTTTAGCTCCCGGAGCTCGACTGAAGCCTGAGATAAAACAAACCGCCAGCAGATAAAAGTCCGCCGGAGACGCCTGGCATGCTAATCGCCGCCGAGAGCCTCCGTCTGCTGTGAAGTGGAGCTGCTGATAAATTCCCGGCGACAGATAGGAATCTGGTCTTTATCAGTCTGCGAGCGTTAATGCGCCGAGCTTCTGATTCGCTGATGTCTTTATCAGACCCTCGCGTCAGTGAAAGCCGACGCGTCGACCACCTGGCAGGTACTCAGCCGCACATCAATCAAAATGAACATAAATGAAACAGTTTAATATTAAAGTGGCATCTTGAAGCATGTTGACTATGAAACTAAAGTGGAGGGCCCTCCTTTTCTAACCAAATATGTAATGGAGCTCACCTTCACTAGAGCCTGCTGCCCTCTGCTGGTAGGAAAAAGCCGAGTAAAGCTCCTGTTAGCCTGTTACCCTGATGGACGGCTTAATCTAGACCACCGCCAAAATCTACCGGATTGTTCTTTGGGTCAAATCGACCATTAAAAAAAAAAAAAGATTATGTATAAATATACATTTTTCAATAATCCTGAGAACATGCAGATAAAGATTGTAAGGGCATCTCATCATCCCTGAGAATCTCGATTCTGAACGTATCTTCTGGCCACACTGTGGCAAACCGTCCTTTTCTAAACACATATGTAATGGAGCTCACTCTCACTCGAGCCCTCTCCTGGTAGAAAAAAGGTAACTGCCGCTCTTTTTCATTCATGTACCCGATGAACACCTTCATTTAGATGACCACTAACATCTTAGATTATTCCTGGGGTCCTAGCCGACCTTTCTGAAGCGGGTCACAGGGGTCAAAGAAGACCAAACCTTCTTGAGCTCCTTCCTCTCTTTAAGCAGGGAGGGGTTCCAACTCTATTAAGTCAACGGCCAGAGAGGAAACAATCCTGCAGCTCGGCGCTCAGTCAGCGGCGTCCGGCTGAATAAATGTTATCAGAGGAGGAATCGGAGAAGAGACTCGGAGCAAATCAAATTATGAGCTTACGCTGATACGGAACATTTCAATAGTCCAAGTGGAACAAACACAGCAGCCGGCTGAGAGGCGGGGGAGGGGAGGGGCTCATTCACACAGAGGGGCCGGATTTTCATAGAGGTGGACGTGGATGGATGAGTAGACGAGTGAGTGAAGCGATGATGATGATGATGATGAGAAAAAAACGTCTAAAGCTGATTTAAATTGTTGGAGGCCGATTTTCAAAATCCCCCAAAATCTCAGATGTGATTTCCGGCGGCGCTTCAGACCCCCTGAAGAAAAAAGCGCCGCCTGCCAGATAAATTACACCATATTTGTAATTATTACCAAATCGCCAACCAAGCACAAGCACACCTGACACCTCACCCGCGGAGGAAAGTCGGCAAAGTCGATTAAACCTTGAACGGCGGACGTTAACGATGCAGCCCACGTTCCAGCTAATCACCGCCGCCACCATCAGGCTGTTTGGGTTTATAATTACGGCGTGACGCCTCAGGTACCATTAGCCTGGTTCCATCTGAGCTCTGGAAACGAGGGGAAAAGGATCGGTACCACTTTATAATAGGTCTAAACGTACAAAAGGGTTTATAACTAGTTTATTAATGAATTAAGGAATCATTAATAAGCAGCGGTAACTCATTCGTTTTAAAGGGTACGAGAGCTGCTGCTTGCCAAATAGTGAGCACAGTTTTATGTGGAGCTCAGTGCTGAAGTGACTGGATGTTGCCAAATAGTGAACCCATCAACGATTAAGTTTGATCGGCTCTAACTAAGCATTGTCTTTACGTTAGCTCAGCCCAGCAGCCACACTCACAGTTACACGCACACCAAGCATGAGCAACTACGGCTCCAAATATCTCACAAGTAAACCAGAAAAGACCGTAAAACTCAAAAGATCGCAATTTGCAAAACCAGTAAGGACAAAATAAACTGCGGAGGAACAACCCCGGAAACGTTTCGGCACAACAAATAATATCACACACTGCAAAATCACTAACCCCGAGGTACATAACAAGTTTCGAGAAGCTAACGTTAGCAGAGCGGCTAAAGCTAGCATCAGGACAGAGGCAGCCACGAGTCCTGAAATCCCCGAAAAAAGACACGATAAAACATATAATGGAGTACAAAGTTTTAGTTTCACTTCAAAATAACATAAAATTGGTTGAAGGACGGAGGGTATGTTCATGTCAACAGGTAAGAATACATACACAATGCTGACTAGCCTTACTTCCACTGTAATTCTTCAAAATAAGAGCACTTAAAATACATTACTCACTATGATTTTACAACTTTAAAGAAAGAAAATTGGAATCAGTCAAAATCGGTTTCGGCCGTTCAGACTTTATAAAGAAAATTGCCATTGTTGCAACTTTACCACTAATTCCTACAAACTACACTTGCGTGGGCAGTTCTGCAGTTCCAGTGGTCTCAACCCTTTGCAGAACCTGATCAATGTCAACCTGTTGTTCTGAACCCATTCACCGGTCGGGTGACCCCACCGTCTACTGGGATGAGATCCAGATTTCCCCCCTACAGAAAACGGACTGGGATTTGAAATCAGGTTTATATCTACGGTAATATTCTTTGTGTTTTTAGAGGCTGTTGTAAAACAGTTGTCCCACGGTTGTTTGATCTTTTCAACAACAAAAAAACCTTTGAAAGTCAGGCGGAGAATAAAAAGCTAAACCGATAAACGTAGAAGAAAACACGTTACGTCGTGTTGCTGCGTGACACGGAGAGTTGAATGCATCCAAGCAGCGACTAGACAACAGGCTGCTGCTGCAGCTGCGGAGGTCATACGATATTATTGGGGGCCTGTCACTTCCTGTTAGCGTAACGCGGAGCCGCTGGATGCCTCATGCTGTAACTAATGGCATTTTCAGCACATGGCAGGAGAGGAAAATCACTTCTGAGAGAGAGAGAGAGAGAGAGAGAGACACTCTGCCTGTTCCTGTCTGTCACTACCAGTCTCCTCCTCTGCTGGCTCTAATCCACTCTCTCTCTCTTTCTCCCGCTCTCTGGTACAAATTGACTAACATTCTAAAAAAAACTGGTAACACAATTAAATCAAGTATGACTGAGTTTAAAGTAGAAGGGCAACGATCAATCGGCGCTAGGAGGCTACGTTTGATGAAATCGGCAATCGACCAATCAGAGACATTTGTGGACGGTTGCCCAGGTTGCGCCGTCCAGGCACACCTAGCATTAGCTACCAAGGCTACAAACATCTTACAAGTAATCCAGAAATACACAGAGATCGCAATTTATAAAACCAGTGACGAGAAAATAAGCCCTTCAGGAACTACCCCAAAAACCTTCGGCTCACATTAGCTGAGCGGCTAAAGCTAGCGGGCTAGCAACTTACAAACTTTTATTTTCACTTAGAAATGTCGTACAGTTGTTTGAAGGAACGCACGACGGGGAGGTCGGAGGGTTCATTCATTTCAACAGGTCAGAATACATACACAATGCCGACCATGCTTGTTACTTCCACTGCAGTCCTTCAAAATAAGAGCACTTAAAATATATTGCCCTTTTTGATTTTTAATTTGGTGCATCTGTAGTTTAAAGTTTAATTTGAAAATACTTAAATTATTGCGTCACCAGTTTAAGTGATTTTAATTTATGAAACCACTCATTTCTTTTTACAGTGTGTAAAATTTGTCTCCTCCAGTCGATTGATGCGCAACCAATTTGGTTAACAACGAGAACCGGCGTTTTTTTACGAGAAACGTTTGATACCGTTTTCGTGTGAACGCAGAACTTTTTGAAAATGGAAATGAAACATTTATCGTCTACGGTTTGGACTTTCACGCCAGTTAGAGGACGATACAGAAGACTGCAGCCACCAATTGATAAAAGTAAAAGCGAGAAACTATAGAACTATGTGAAACATTAAAGGAGCAGTTCACCATTTAGTCCATTGGAAAAGTAAAGGTCCGGTAGATGAATACAGAATTTGAGGGGTTTTTTTTGGGCGAACTGTTCCTTTAACGCCTCATCATGCGTAAAAATGTTGTGATGATGACGATGGGGAAAACCGGCAGCCCCCTCCCTCACACACACCTTCCTTGCCTGGTCATTGTCTTCGATCTGACCCAGATCTCTGCCGCTGGCCTGAGCGATCCTCTTCCCCGACACCAGATTCCCGACCATCACAGACGCAGGTCCGATCTCTGAGGAGGAAGAGGAAAAGGGAAAACAGGGGTTAGAGTAAAAACCCCCCAGAGTGACCTTGAAACCTTGGCGCCCCCCTCGCACCCGGCGAGGATCTACCTGGTTGTTTCTGCCGCGGTTTGGGCAGGTTGGTCACGCAGGTGTGCGGACACATCAGAACGTTGCAGGGGTGCAGCGCCCCCTCCAGGAACAGCTGCTTGGTCTCCGACAGGTGGATGCCACCCAGTGGAGTCTTGGGTAGAGTGTTGGAAGGCACCAGAGCCAGGCAGTACACCCCCACCTGGTGGATGCCGTCTATTGCCTGGAGAAACGAAAAGTAGAGCTAGTTTAAAGAAAATCACAACTTTGGTTTTCACAGTCAAACAGAATATAAACTAGTTTAAAGAAAGTCTGTATCTGTATATAAACAGAATATAAACGCTTTTGAAGGAGCAATCATACCGACACAACGAACTTTAAAGTTTAAAAATCGTAATGAGTAGGGTACTTTAAGTGCTCTTACTTTGAAGGATTACAGTGGAAGTACGGCTGGTGGGCATTGTGTGTGTGTTCTGACCTGTTGAAAATGATGCATCCTCCATCCTTAAACCAAGTGTTTGACTTTTGAAGTGAAAGTAAAACTCTGAACGCCTCATTCAGTCCATTTTATGTGACTAGCTTTAGCCACTCTGCTAACGTTAGCTTCTTGTACGTAAACTTGCTTTGCTCTTTGGAGTGAATCGTTTTGAAGTATGTGATTATGTTTGTCGTACCGAACGTTTTCGGGGTTGTTCCTCCATAGCTCCATTACATCACAATGAGTAGAAGTATTTTTTGTGCTCTTATTTTGAAGGATTGCATCGTAAGCGTGAAATTAGAAGCAAAAATCTTGAAATGCAAAAGTTTTATACGGAATATTATTGATACCATGAATTAAATCATGTGTTGAATGTATTTCAGTAAAAGAAAAATATATATATATATAAATAAAAAATAATCGTAAGAGTAAATAAGAAGCACCAAATGGTAGAAATCTTTTAAAAACGGATTATTGTTGTATTGCTTATCTTGTATAATTGGATTTAAATCATCATCAAAACCTGGAAACTCAGAATTAACAAACTAAACCTTGATTAAATCTTAAAACTAATATCGGACGCCTGACCTGCTTCATTTTTCCTAAACCTCCCGTTTTCCCTCATTTTCAGCATCTTTGTCCACATTTTGACCCACAATCTCTACATAACCCACATGTGACATAATCTGACAGAACATCCTGTTATATCAGCTCCGCGTCTAAAAGCTCAACGGAAAAAAAAACACGTCTAGGAAGTTTCTGTGTGGGAATAAAGAGGGTTTTTTTTCCATTTCAGCCTTTAAAACTGCAGACGGGTTTTATGATTTCACCACAGACTCCCCGTCGGCTCAGAGAGATCTGGAGCTGCATCGATTTTATCTGCTCATGTTATGTTTGTGCGTGTGTGTGTGTGTGTGTGTGTGTGTGTGAGGCGGAGATGTGGTGCGGGAGAATGTGTGTGAGTGGTTTCCTATCTTTCAGAGGAGGCTTCTTAAAACGCTTCCATCCGATGCGTGACGGCGGTTTGTGCTAAAGGATCAAAAGCCTGTGTGTTTTTTTTCCTTTTCGTTTTTATTGTAACTCAAACCCATCTGTGTCTCAGAAAAGTGAAGTTCTGTCCAACCGGAAGATACGTTGCATATTTCAGGGGACTATTTTTAGACGGTACCAGATGCTGAAGTTGGCCGGACCGAAACTAGATAACGGGATTCAGAACCCCCTTCCTTTAGCCGGTGTGAAACTTGGATAGGATGAAGAGTTGGAGGATGAAACCTGACAGTCGGCGGTTTCAAAAGCCATTTGAAAGCTCGTAGATCCAAATCCTGAGTTATTGCCAGCCTCTAAATCTACCGACAACTCCAACAAACTCTCTGGAGTATCTCAAAAAAAGGTAATTCTGCAGCCGCTCGTCTCATGTGCTTTCCACTTCGGCGTCTCTGTTCAGCCCTCTGAGCCCCGAGCTCCATGCCCAAAAGAAGACCGAAGGAATCAAAGGAACTCTTGAAACCGAGACCCCAGCTCCACCCCCGGATTAACATCAAAGGAATCAAAAGAACAAAGGCAGCATTAGCCACACTGTGATGTCACCGCTCCAAAAGGCTTATTATTATACTTTATTGTATTTCAAATGCTGCCAAACACGTTACATCACCAAAATGTAATCACCTCTACGTTATGCTAAAATCTAGTCCCGTGTGAAAGTTCATGCAAATCTGTCGTGTTGTTTTTCTGTAAACTAATATAAACAGATGCTAAACGGTTGCCGGCTCGTTAGTTTGTGATCAGGATTATATAAAAACTAATGGATGGATCTGCAGGAAACTTCACCCAGAGGTGGGTTTTGGTTTGTCCCATACATGATTCAGTTTTGGTGATGTAATGTGTTACACAGCATTTAATAATAAAAAAAATAACAACAAGCCGTTTGGAGCTTTAATGTTTTATACTGAGTCCTTTAATGATGCCTTTGTTCCTTTGATGTTTTATAACAGAAAAATAACCTGGTGCTAGTTTCGGTGCCGGAGCTAGTGCCAGTGCTTAGTTGGATCAACGCACCTCATAAGAACTTGGGGGCACCTTATCCAAATTCCGCTTAGGGCATCAAATTGTCTAGGGGCGGCCCTGGATCATAGATGTATGTTGGGGGGGGTTTATAAAAAAATGAACTGACTCGGACCCAGAGCTATGGAAATCTTGAACCGGACTGGATCAGAACCGAGTGCCGTGTGTGTGGCTGAATGATGAAGCTGAGGTTGATGGAAACGCACCAGGAACCACAAAGGTCTTTTGGCGGGAGGTGGTTTTAATGTTTTGGCTCATCAGTGTGTATTCAGATCGTGTCTTTTGCGGTTTTAGCACTAAAGTCGTGAGGTTCAGGTCCGGGCGTGTTCACCTGCAGAACCCGGCTCATCCACTGGAAGCTGTCCTCCTCGGTGGAGTCGGGCCGCTGCTCGGCCACCACCACGATCCGCTCGTCGTGCAGAACCGTGATGGAGAAGACGGCGATCCTGGAACACAAACAGCGAAGAGTCCAACCTGAGCCCAGACGGTCTGGGAAAACATCCGCCGTGATTTATAACAAAGATTCTAACTGGCGGTTCTGCCGCCTGAGATTCTGGTTTCATGCTGAGATGACCTTCATCTGACCCCCGTGAGCGGACGCCATCGGGAGGTTTACCTTCCCCTGTAGACGAACTTCATCGGCTCAACGGCGAGCGCCGTGGCCACGATGTCGTCGGCGTTGTGCCGACGCCCCCCGACCAGCATCAGTCCGTCCATCTTCCCCGCCACGAAGATCAGGCCCGCGGGTCCGATGAATCCCAGCAGGCCGGTCCTGGTGAAGGGAAGCTCACTGATGGGAGACCCGGTGCTGGACGTGGGGAAAACCTGGGTGGGGTCAAGGATGGCGTGATTAAGAAAACGCAGGAAGGAAAAGACTCAACGGGGTTAAGAGTTCTTCGGCGGGATCACCTCGAAGGTGTTCTTCGTCATGCCGGCGAGGCCGTAGTAGGACGTTCCCGTGGCGGCGGTGCAAACGCACAACTCGCCGATCTCGTCGGCCTTGCAGAGCTGAGGGACGCTTTCGGGTTTCACCACGCACATCAGACCTACGGACACACAGCGGGGTCAGACCCGAGAACCGCGGACGGAACTGATGGATCAGGACCAGGAGGAAGACCTGGACCGTCTGTCTCACCTCCAGGCATGACGGAGCCGACGTCCTGCAGCGTGAGGACCGACAGCTTCTCCTCAGAGTCCACCCGGATCACGCCGTGACTCAGATCCTGCATGGACAACACGCCGCGACCCGGAGGCGTGGTGCCCTCCTCCAGAGGCCTGCAGGGCGGGCCGAGACACGCAGTCAGAACTCTTGGAATCTGAATCGGGGGGCTTTGTCTCAGACGTGACACCGTGAGGGTGAAGAAGTGAGTCGATGTTTTTGTGAAGGTGTTTTTAGGATTCAGGACATTTTTGGGATGTTTTTGAAACATCAAGAGAAAAAATAAATTAAATATTTATTACTATTATTATTAATATTACTAGCGTTATGATTATCTTTGATTAATTATTGTGATGGTTGATTCGTAATTATCATTATTAGTAATGTTTTGATGATTATGATCATTCCGGGCCCAGAAGGTCGTTCGGGGCCAGAAGGTCGGGCAGTATGGAGGCATTTGGGGCTCGGCAAGGTGTCCTTAACTGTTTGGACCAGAGTTCTGATGTGGAAGAAGTCCAACTCCCATCATCTGATCTCACTCTGCAAGTACCCTAATGCTCAGAGCCGGTTCTGGTCCATTTCATCTCCATCTGTTGGATCAATCGGTGCGATGTGCACGCAGAGGAACCTCCCTCACAATTGGGTTTGGTCCGATGCCGAGCTGGACCGCACTCAAGAATACTTCAGTCCAATAGATGATCATCTGATATTTTAGCTACAGCAAAGACGATTTTGGAAATTAATTTTAAACTTTTATCAAGTTTGATGTATTTATTTTTGAACCAGGGTTAAAGGCTTCTTCTTCATCTTCTTCTTCTTCATCTTCATCTTCTTTTTTTCCCCCCTTAAGCGTCAGAATTAAAAGCCCGGAGAGAAGCGCGGCGTGAAACAGGGAACATGTTCCAACACGCCATCAAAGATTAGATGAGAAGAGTTTCAGACCGCAGAAGCGCACAGTCAGCGTTTTCAGCGCGTTAAAGAACGAGCGGGGGGAAGTGGGCGGAGCCAATTCTCGTTTACTGAGGAGGTGAG
>JBBDHG010000058.1:415000-422500 GCA_037951165.1 Lophius americanus
CAGGACTGTGTGAGGGCCTGGCAGTGTGTTAGCATGGCTGTCCTCGTCACCGTCACGCCGAGGACGCTGCCGTCTTTACAGGTTTTGTACTGGACAGACAGGAAGTGAGATCAATTACCGGCAGGAAGAAGCTGCTGGACCAGAGGCGGAAAAAAAAAAAAAAAAAAAAAAGCTATCCGTCACACGATGGGAGGTGCTGTAGACAGGAAGTGATCGTTCTTGATCTGGGACGTTGCTCGTCCGTGTTTGATTGACAGAAAACGTCAGCAGCAATCACTTCCTGTCTGTAGTACCGCCCACTTCTGTCAATACCAGCAAATAAGTCAAGAGAAGGTCAATAATAATCAAACGCAAACTTGATTGGTTTCTATAAACGTAAACACATTTCTGAAACAGACGGGGTCACGTGACATCATCACTTCCTCTTTCCATGGCACTCTGGCGGCGTTTGGGAAGAAAAGAAACTTATTTTTGTAGTTTTATCGCAGAAGTTTGTCCAGTTCTTGTCTGATATACGACTTCAGTTGCGCAACAAACATCGACAATGGCGAGGGATGTAGCCGCTAGTTGTGTTTCATGACAACGGTTTTCCCAGGCGTCCATGTGATCGCGTGATTCACAGGATCAAGTTGGTTTGTCATGCAGTGTCACCTGAGGGGGTCAAAGGTCACAGACATTCACTGACAGTTTTGCCCCTTGGATGATGATGATGATGATGATGATATCTCAGATTGTCCGAACCACTCCCCCATCTCTCTTTGAAGAACCGGACCTTTATACTCAGTCCTGACGGCGTCACCTATTACCCATGATCCTCTTCATCTGTGGAGTGGTCCATTACGTTTCTGAGCACTCAAACTTTTTTTTTAGAACTTTAAAACTTCTTTTTTAATTCCGAAAAAGCAAATATTTACAACAATTAGCTCAAACTACATTTAAAGAGCTTCACTCTTTCTGTGGTTTATGGTTGAATTTAATGTCAAAGGACGAAGAAATTATTATTATTATTTCATTATTTAGCCGAAACAACTAAAGAACTGAAAATGCTAACAGATGCTAATCGTCTAAAATCACCATGACACTTCGGTGAAACTCTCCGACAGACCATGAGAAGTAAAAACATCGCAGACTGTCAGTCGTATCAAACCCAGACCCGTCCACGTCTTTGATGAAGACTGTTTTAGAAAACTGAAGGTCGATGGTTTTTCCCATCATCCCTCCACTTTCATCGTTTTCCCCTTTCAGCCGTGATCAAGCTCCGGTTCCGCCGGAGGAGTGACGGCGGCACAAAGGCCCGTCAGCTAAATCAAAACCAACAAGCGGAGATGATGGCGTTGACCGGCGGAGGAACGAGGACGCGTCGACCCCGGCGAGGGTTTCGTCCTACAAACTCGTAGAAACACTGATTTCCATCCAGGAGAAAGTGAAACCACACGAGTGGATCTAAAGCCCAGTGGACCGGGATGGGGGTGCGGTACCTCGATGTAGGCGGTGTCCTGGCTGGCGTCCTTGATGTGGGGGAACCAGTCTCGAGGAGGTTTGGACAGGTGTTTGGACTCTGTGACGAACCACATCACCTTCGGCCAGCCTGGACACAAAACAAAAATTTGTGACTGAATGTGTGTGTGGGTTTGTGTGTGTGTGAGTGAATGTGTGTGTGTGTACATGTGTGAATGTGTGTGTGGGTTTGTGTGTGTGTGAGTGAATGTGTGTGTGTGTACATGTGTGAATGTGTGTGTGTGAGTGAATGTGTGTGTGTGTACATGTGTGAATGAATGGGTGTGTGTCTGTGTGTGAATGTGTGTGTTTACATGTGTGAATGTGTGTGTGCTTGTGTGTGTGCGTGTGTGTGTGCATGTGTGTGAATGTGTGTGTGTGTTGGTGAATGTGTGTGTGTGAATGTGTGTGTATGTGTGTCTGTTTGTGAATGTGTGTGTGTGTGTGAATGTCTGGGTGAATGTCCGCATGTGTGTGTGTGTGAATGTGTGTGAATGTGTGTGTTTGTGAATGTGTGTTTGTGAATGTGTGTGTGTGAATGTGTTTCTGTGTGTGAAGACCACCAGAGCATAAGGGTCTGAGACCCAGAACCAGCCAGGGATCGACCCACAGAAGGACACCCGGCCCGACCAGAGGCCAACCACCAGAACACGTTTCAGATATGTTGTTCTATAAGATCCACCAGAACCACCTACTTCCCCCGGTACCGATTCAAAGAACCCATCAGCTTCTAGATGGGTTTGAATTATATTTCGTTAAGTCTGACTTCCTCTGATTATAGTTCCACGTTTCTCTTTATACCCTGAACTTTCTCTCCGCCTCTTCCTCCCTAACTTTCCGGCGCCGCTCACTAAATCGCCTCGTCGTCCGGAGAAAGTTCCTGACAGAAGCTTCTTCTCTGGATGTGATGCATCTTTGTCCTTCCAGTGAGAGGATCCTAATCATCATCTTCATCATGAGCGCCTGTTAAATCCGGATTAGGGGCGGGTTGTTAATGTCTGAATTAATGCCGCCGTTTCTTTCCAGCGGCGGCAGAAACAATCAGACGGTCGATGAGAGAAGAACTCCCCCTTAATGAGACGCACAGACCCCCACATCCACGCTGAGCGAGGAGAAGTCCATCCAGCAGCATCGTGTTTCTATTTATACGTCCATTACTGAAGAGCAACTGGTCGTTATTAATCACAAGCAGGTCCTCTCTCTCTCTGTGTTCATCCTTAATGTCTCTCTCTCTCTGTCTGTTCATCCTTAATGTCTCTCTCTCTCTCTCTCTGTTCATCCTTAATGTCTCTCTCTCTCTGTCTGTTCATCCTTAATGTCTCTCTCTCTCTCTCTCTGTTCATCCTTAATGTCTCTCTCTCTCTCTCTCTGTTCATCCTTAATGTCTCTCTCTCTCTCTCTGTTCATCGTTAATGTCTCTCTCTCTCTCTCTCTCTCTGTTCATCCTTAATGTCTCTCTCTCTCTCTCTCTGTTCATCCTTAATGTCTCTCTCTCTCTCTGACTGTTCATTGTTAATGTCTCTCTCTCTCTCTCTGTGTTCATCCTTAATGTCTCTCTCTCTCTCTCTCTGTTCATTGTTAATGTCTCTCTCTCTCTCTCTCTGTTCATCATTAATGTCTCTCTCTCTCTGTCTGTTCATCCTTAATGTCTCTCTCTCTCTCTGTCTGTTCATTGTTAATGTCTCTCTCTCTCTCTCTCTGTCTCTCTGTTCATCGTTAATGTCTCTCTCTCTCTCTGACTGTTCATTGTTAATGTCTCTCTCTCTCTCTCTCTGTTCATCCTTAATGTCTCTCTCTCTCTCTGTTCATTGTTAATGTCTCTCTCTCTCTCTCTCTCTCTCTCTCTGTTCATTGTTAATGTCTCTCTCTCTCTGTTCATCCTTAATGTCTCTCTCTCTCTGTGTTCATTGTTAATGTCTCTCTCTCTCTCTCTCTCTCTCTCTCTCTCTCTGTTCATCCTTAATGTCTCTCTCTCTCTGTCTCTCTGTTCATTGTTAATGTCTCTCCATCAATCAAGCGACTCCTTCTTGTTCTCAGCTGCTTCCCATCGATTTACAATTCTACCCCACTGGATCTCTCTCTCTCTTTCCCTCTCTCTCCTTTCTCTCTTTCTTTCCCTCTCTTTTTTCTTTCTCTCTCTCTTCTCTCTCTGTGTCTCTACCGTTATTGTCTCTCCATCAATCAAGTGGCTGCTTCTTTTTTTCAGCTGCTTCCATCGATTTACAACTCTACCCACCTTGATCTCTCTCTTTCCCCGTCTCTCTCTCTCTCCCTCTTTCTCTCCCTTTCTTTCCCCCTCTCTCTCTTTTTCCCATTCTAACCCACTGGATCTCTCTCTCTCTTTCTCTCTCTTCATTTGCCTCTCTCTTCTCTCTGTCTTTCCCTCTTTTTTCTTTCTCTCCCTCTTTCTTTCTCTCTCTCTCTCTTCCCTTGCCTCTCTCTCTCTCTTCTCTCTTTCTTTCCCTCTCTTTTTTTCTTTCTCTCCCTCTTTCTTTCTCTCTCTCTCTCTGTGTCTCTTCCGTTATTGTCTCTCCATCAATCAAGTGGCTCCTTTTTTTTTTCACCTGCTTCCCATCGATTCACAACTCTGCCCACCTTGATCTCTCTCTCTTTCTCTCTCCGTTTCTTTCCCTCTCCCTCTCTCTTCTCTCTCTCTCTAAATCTACCGTTAATGTCTCTCCATCAATCAAGCGTCTCCTTGTTCTCAGCTGCGTCTCATCGATCTGCCACGCCGTCTCCCTCTCTCTCTTTTGTCTCTCAATCATCCTGTCATCCCTTACTCGAGGCCCGCTGTCAGCTGCCTTCGGTCCATTCATCCGGCCCACCGAGCGACGCGGGGCAGCTCGGCTGACACCGGAGAGGCACGACTCCTCGCTGACCTTTGACCTCTTAGCGTGTGCGCCTGCAGCGTGATGTTTAGAGCGAATGTGTCGGGAGACGTCCAGGAAAATCCCACCAGACAGATTTCTTTGACGGCCCTTTTTTCTTCTTCTCAGTATGACAGCTGAGGTCCGGCATCGGACGAGGGACTGGTTTCTGGTCTGGTCCTGGTGGATCTTAGAGCCTTACTCGATCACGCACCATCACATACTGGTGCCAACATTTGAACGTTTCATTTGTATTTAATGAACCGCGTCATTCTAGTGATTAATCTCAGTTTGTACTCGTTAAACCCTCGTTAATGACTGAGTCCCTCAGGGTTCTGTACTCGGACCCTTTATTCTCCCTATATATGGTCCCTTTAGGTAACATTATCAGGAAACGCTCATCTGTAAGACCATAAACATCAATATAGACACTGTAAACATCAATATAAACACTATGAGGGGTCCTAAATCAGACACAAGTCGGATTTTTTGCATTGCCTGGTCCGTCTGAACCGTCAGATCTGAGTTCATGCAGCTTTGATGTCATAAATTAAATGTATTATTATTATTATTATCTTCCACCTACATATGTCACAAAGCTGCGCTGGCAGGAGTCGCTTTCCACTCAAAAACATCAATATAAACACTATAAACACCACAATAATCACTAGAAACATCAAAGTAAACAATAGAAACACCAGTAGAAACACTATAAACACTATAAAAATTGCAATAAACACTAGAAATATCAAAAGGATAACTCGAAACCTCACTTTAAAAGTATCACTATGAACACTTGAAATATTATAAACATTGCAATAACAACATCAAAGTAAACACTGGAAACATCAAAGTTACCACTGGAAACAACACTAGAAAAATCCAAAGGAAAACTAGAAACATCACAATAAACACTATAAACATCAAAGTGACCACTAGAAACATCAAAGTAAAAACTAGAAAAAAGTCAGTCTAGTTGGTTTTGGGGTGACAGCTGTGATTATAAGGTTTTGGGGGAGGCGTCTTCATTTCTGCTCCTACAGGTACTTTTATAATCTAAGTAATCCCAAGCAGACTTTAGTAAGTATTCCAGCTATTGAACACTACATGCTGGCATGTGCTGCTACACAGGTGTGTGTATTTATACTCACCTTTGAACTGTGGGATCTCCCCGGTCGGACTCTTGGGTAACCCTTTATGACAGGCGTCGCTGGTCAGAGCCACCGTCACGCCACAGCTTCCCAGCAGAAACCCGATCTGCTGACTGCCGGCGTCCTGGAGAGAGAGAGAGAGACACACACACACACACACACACACACACACACACACACACACACACACACACACACACACACACACACACACCACATGAGATTAATCACCCGGCAAATCGGATCATCAATAACTGAGCATTTGTTCGTTTAGAGATAATAAGTCTTGTTGGGTCCGAAGGCTTCATCAAAGTCTCTCTGGGGGAAAACTGTGTTAGAATTGATCCTTTTTTTCAATCAAAAGTCCAAAAGTGAAAACCTGAGGGACATAAAGAAGGAAACACGGACACAAACTTAAATTTTATTGGTTTATGTCAGTATCAAAAACTTGCATAAAAAGGAAATCCCACACACTCACCAACATTGCGATAAATTAGAATTGTTAGTCAGTGTGCGAGAATTCCCTTTTTTTCATTCCAGTGAGTTCTTTGGAGTGGGCGTAGCTTCCTAGCATATTTGCTTGTTGTGCTTATCCAAAATGGAATATCCCAAACGCCATTTATCATGTCAAACAAACATGCTAACGTTTCAGTGTAACGACCTTCTTCAGAACCGGGTGATTAATTTACAAGAAAATACGCGTAATTGTCCTTTAAATCCATTTAATCCCACAGGTCACAACAGTGACGGCAAAAGAAACATGTTCAGTTATAAGGCTATTAAAACCTGACAGAGTGACGCATCAACGCTTTTCCTGTACATGCTGAAATAATGACATATGTGCAGGGTCACATGTTAAGTTCGAATTGTCACATGACCAGAGCGGTTTACTTCCTGGTTGCGTCTGAGTCACCCTACAGGTTTCAAGAGGTGCACCGATCAATAGGCGCCGGGAGAACTAGTGTGATTAAATGTGGTTTGAACAGGCAAACCAAACATGAGCTACCGCAACGCCAAACACCGGAAAACACCGGAAAACATCGGAAAACACGAAGCTCGCAATTTGTAACACCAGCAAGGAGAAAAAAAAGACGTGGAGGAACAACCCCAAAAACTAAAAGAAACTTCAAATTCCCCCCCCCCCCCCGAGGAACACAGCGAGTTTGGAGAAGCTGAACTTGACATAGCGGTTTAAGCTAGCGACACCACAAAGACCTGGAGCCCCTGAACAAAGCCAACAAATAAACATATGATGGAATGAACGAGGCGTACAAAGTCTTAACTGAACTTCAAAATGTCATAGACGGGGAGAACGGAGGGTCCGTTCATCTCAACAGCTCAGACTACATACACAATGCCCACCAGCCATGTTACTTCCATTGTAATCCTTCAAAATAAGAGCACTTAAAAAACATCAATCAAGTTGCTGAGATTAAAATTCAGACTTTATAAAAATCGGAACGATCATCTCAAGAAAATTGCAATCGGTGCCCCTCTAGTTTCACGATACCGTATCTCCATCAGGTCTAAGAAGCGGTGGTGGTCCATTTAGGGGGTCTCTGAGCTCTGCACTGGTAAACAGCCGTTTCTTTTAAAAAGATTGTTTTTTTGGGAGAAACTGTCAAACTGCCAACGTTCTCAACTCCGCGAGAAAATAAAGAGATCTCTACTGACAGCTACTGTCGAAAATCAAACAAGATACGACAAAGACCACCGGCACATTTGAATGGCCCCTAGAGATGATGTCATCGTGACAAATACATGTCTGGGAAAAAATTTGGGATTAAAAAGGAGATTAATTTGAGATTAGTCCGCTTGGACTAGAATTCTGTTTGTGCAACCTTGTCACCTTTGGAACCTAAAAGGATGAGAACATTTAGAGATTTTAATCGGATTATTTTACGGCAGCAGATACTTCGTTTTTGGTCTTTTACAAATTTATTGGGTCAAATTTTACAGGCAACCCAAACGCATTTAATCATCCA
>JBBDHG010000058.1:427500-430000 GCA_037951165.1 Lophius americanus
TACCGCATGTTATTTTACCCAGAGGGTTTTTTCTTTTTGGTATGTATGAAAAATTAAAATAAAAGGTAATAAACCGTTTGGAGTATTGACGCCAGAATGATTATTACTTTTATTGATTCCTTTGATCTTCATTTGGGGGTACAGCTGGGGGCTTAGTGGGCTGAACAGAGACACTGAAGTGGAAAGTGCCAGTGACAAGCGGCTACAGAGTGTCTGAGAGATGCTCAGAGAGTTTGTCGGAGTTGTCGGTAGATTTAGAGGCCGGCAGGCAACTGTTCTACCTTGTTCCTTTGATGTTTTACACCGACTTCCTGTCTCTCAGAGAACTGATTATAGAAAAATCCTGCTGCTGGGTCTACAAAGCAGTAAACGGTTCAGGACCAAAATACATCTCGGAACCATCCGATCCAGACCTCTTTACTTATTTAAAACATTTTCAGCCCGTTTTATTTCTTTTTGAATCTTTCTTAATGTTTATTTTAAAGTATTTTCTTACTGTCTATAAATCTGTCTTAAGCGTCTTTTGTCCAAATGTTCTTGATTGGTTCTGTAAAGCACTTTGAATTGCCCTGTTGCTGAAACGTGCTTCTATAAATAAAGCTGCTTTGCCTTGGAGAGGAACAGGAAGTGATGCAACGATGTTTCTTTCAGAGGTTCAGATTCAGGGTTTTCGGTTCTAGGTGGAGGTTTCTGCCCTGTCAGCGCTTTTCCCATTCTGGTCTTGAACATGGACGGGTCTAATAACGATACCGATGTGATTATATTTATACGGAAGATGTGTTTCACAGAAACGTTAGAGGAAGCATCTCGCCATATAATTACTGTGATAATAGGATTTTTTTTTTATGGCTTGATGAATGTTTTTAATTTCAGGCAACATGAACCTCAAAAAAACTTTCCCTCTTTTCAGGATAAATACCGCTTAAAGGATCAATCTGCATATATTAAAAGAAAAAAGCACTATCTAACGTTTGCGATCGGTTTCTTTTCACCTGCCAGGCACACAATCCATTTCCCATCCTTTTGTTCTGTTTCTGGATGCGACCCGGCAGACGCGGATATTATGCATGAGCGATCCGGCGAGAGTTCCTCGCCGCCAAATGAGCTTCTTCTGATTTTTCTTTGTCACAGATAAATGAATGGATGAAAAGGAAAATTGACTGTCAAGAAGGGAAAAAACAAAGTAAATGGAAATTTATTGAATTTTTTTTTTTTTTAAATATATTTATTTCATTTAGTCTTACATTGATGATTATTATTGTGGATAATTATTATTATTATTAAGTGTAACTCTTCAGTAGAGTGCAAAGATGAACATAGTTGTTCTTAAATGTGCGATATGTGTTTTTCTTTATTCTCTTTAGATGTCAGTGTTGATTTTGGAATGACATTTGATGTATGAGCCGAAATTAAATGAACCCTTTGATATTAATTATTAATTAATATTTATTTAGGTTCAATAAATGATGATTTATTATTTATGTCGGGCTTTACTGGTTGGTCGAGCACATTTTGAGTCACTATTTCTTGAAAAAATGTGACTGAGCCTGTTAATAGTATGACCCCAGTGGCAGCAAGTACTCGCTAAACAGAAAGGGGCCGAGGACGGAGCCCTGATGGACCCCCACAGGTCAAAGGATCCACCGAGGAGGAAGCAAAGAGAAAGTTGTTTTTTTTTGCATATTAAAGTATGTGAGCAGTTACTAAACAGAATAATGAAACGTGATCCGTCCCAAAAAGGTCACTAAAAGGGTCAAATAGTTTTTATAAAAAAATATTTACCAAAAAGTTTGAGCTATCATGAAATAACGATTTTTTTTTTCATTTTATGGTAATTTGAGATTGTCTAGGATATTAAATTGGTAAATGCTAAAAATAAATTAAACACAATATTTCTGTAGTTTAGAAGACATGAAAGGGTTTAAGTATAATACGGTTTATATCGTATGGTAGCAGTTAGCTACAGTGGGTACAGCTAGCGCCGCGATGATCATTTGTGATTTTTGACGTTCACCATTCGAAAACTTCCTGATTGAATTCTTTCAATCTCTGCAGGATCGACAACCTTCACCACAATATAGCAGTTTTTTTCTGTTCAATGCAATCTGGAATTTGACTCCTAGACGCCGCAAAATCTGACAGACTGCACCTTTAAAACAGAGTTGTCCGTTTATGGTGAGCACTCCACGCCAAAACAGGGGGGAACACAGAGGATGGTGAAAGAAGAAGGTCAGAATAAAACAGAGTCTTAATTGTTGGCAGAATCTCCACATGCCTGATAGAAATTCTTTATCGATGATGTCATTGTTGGATTAATGCCACCAGCTGGACTTTTAAATAAAAAAATGTTTTTTTTCCCTCTGCAGAGAATCGAAGCTCCTCATTTGGAACTTCGTTTTTATGAAGAGAAATTCCTCTCCTGGCGGTTACGTGAGCGGATCTGCAGTGCAGACCGGCGAGGGTTGAGTTTAAGGACGGTGGGAGAATCCGGCTTCACGGA
>JBBDHG010000058.1:432500-475000 GCA_037951165.1 Lophius americanus
ACGCCGTACTGAAGGTGGCGCCGCCTCCACCCTCCACAGACAGATGTCTTAAACGAGACCGCCGCTAAAACCTGCGGGTGTTTAAGCGCCGCGTTGAGCTAACAGCGTAAGGATACGTATGAGAGCGGCAGGACGGCGTTGAGGTGACGGAGACCACCGATGTGTTTGAGGTGGAGGTGGGACTGCACCAAGGATTGGCTCTGAGCCCCTTCTTGTTTGCTGATGGACAGGCTGACAGACGTGGAGAAGATTCTTACGAAAAAGGAGGTTTTGATGTTTTGGTTCTTAGAAATACCGCCCAGAGGATAAAAGTGTGGAGTTCTGGACCTCACCGTCTCCGGTCTCCATCAGCTCGGCGTTGCCGTACTTGGGCGTCTGTCTCTGAGCGGCGTTGCCGGTACCCGGACCTCTCTCCACCTGGATCCCGTCGGTGCCGGTGGTGTTGGCGCTGTAGCCGGTGACATCAGGGGGCGCCGAGTGATTCTCTGGGATGAGACGAAACAGGAAGGATCAGTTTCAGAACCAGCACAGGATCTCTACTCAAACTCAACAATCAGAAGTGGTTAGAGGCTGGTGATGTATAAGCCATAACATTACAACCACCGGCCGGAGCTCTGTGATGTCACCGCGTGATCTTAGACTTTTTCAGCAATTCTCCGGAGGATTCTTCCACCAAAAAATAACCTGGTTCTAGCTTGGTGCTAGTGCTAATGCCAGTGCTTAGTCGGTTCTACTCCCGCACATTTTAAGAACCTGTTTGCTATTCAATTAGCAAGGAGCCGAGTCAGAGCCACGCCATTACGTCACCGTATGACGTTATCGGTTCTTGGTGTCTAGACCAGCAGAGCGTTGGTGCTTGTCCGGAACCAGTTTTGAGAACCAGGAGCTGGTGCTAAGGCTGTGGAAAAGCAAATAACTGGGGCTAAGTCAAGCTCTTTATCCAAGCTAGCTCTGGAACCAGCTCGGAGGAAAATGGGTTTTATCTGACCCGCTCAGAGTCCGATTTAAAAACATATGAACCCAATAGAGCAGCTTAAATTCAGCATTTAATTGCCAGCTTGCTCACGGACTGGACTTCTGGTTCTGTTTCATATCTCACAGAACTCTCTACACACACAGAGGTTGGCCGAAGGAGAACGTTTGAAAACGTTCAAACGTTTCTGGGGTTTCTTTCCCCAACTGCTGCGCCTGATGCTTGAAAAAGCTCCCGCCGTGCCTCGCCGTTTTTTCTTTTTTTTTCTTTACGTCTTTTCCGACGATCAGCTGCTGTTCATCAACGTCAAACGGTATATTTACTGGTTCCGCCCGGGGGGATCCTCATCTTTGAGCGTGAAATGATGCCGGGGGAAGGGTGCGTGGGGAATCCAAATCAGGACGCGCGTAGGTGGAGCCCGCCGCGCCGCTTACCGCCAAACCTGCTCAAACCTTCTAGGGTTCGGGATCTTTAAGGAAACCGGATATAATTACGGTTTCATCTGATCGCCGGAGGTCAGGGGTCACGCCTCAGGGCGAAGGCAACTTTATTTATACAGCAATTCAAGGGTAATTCAAAGTTTTTACACAAACAATCAAGAGCATTTTGATAAAATGCAAAAAAAAACAAAAAAAAAAAAACATTAAGCCATAAATATCTATTTAAAAAAAAAAGGAATTTATTGCCAGCCTCTAAATCTACTGATAACCCTAACAAACTCTTGCGCCTTCCACTTCAGCGTCTCTGACCAGCCCACTGAGGCCGTACCCCCAAAGGAACTTCAAAAGGAAGTCGGGGAATAATGGACACAGTTTCAAGAGAAGCACCTCGCGACATTGTGACATCACTACTCCAAACAGACTGTTGAACAAAATCACTTTATTTTACCTTGTTTTACTTTGAATGCTGGGAAAAAAACCCAAAAGACGTGTAAAACGTTTAATCTTCGCCAGCATACGCCAGAAACTTCATTTCTGGGTAAAAGATTTCTCGCAAATCTGTTCATTAGTTTTCCTTTGATCTTCCTAGTAAACAAAAAAAGGTATAAAACACAAGATGAAGAAGAATACAAGTCATTAAATGTGCAGTAGTGTCAGCCTGAAGAAGTGTGAGGAAGACGAAGGGTGGCAGAGATCCGGAGTTTCAAACGCAACGCAGTTCAACGGCGAGCTGCTGAATATCAAACCAAAGCTTTTCTCGACTAATATTAACTCTGACCAAAGGAGGGAAGAACAGTGAGAGAAAAGAAGAGGAGGAAAAGAAGAGAGAGGAAGACGATTCGAGAAAAAAAACAACAGGCCAAGGCCGGGCCGACCAGAACCGAATTCTCTCTCCAGACACGACCCGCATAGTAATATTCCAGCGCGCAGCAGAGGCATGCTAATCATCACGGCACGTCTGTCAGAACCACACCGGACCAGAACCGCTCAGACTGAGCTGGAGCGGCGATGATGTGCGTGTGGATCAGAACGTATGCGCTGACCTCATCAGGATGTATTTATGAGGGTGTGTGTGACAGCGATGGCGGTGGACGCCTGCTTCTCTGCTGAGGGGCTGGATTCAGGGACGGGACACGTCCGTCACCACGGCGGGAGTCAGAGAGACGCCGCCGCTGGAAGGTCACGGAGAGCAGAGGAAACGTGTGTGTGTGTGTGTGTGTGTGTGTGTGTGTGTGTGTGTGTGTGTGTGTGTGTGTGTGTGTGTGTGTGAGGGGGGCTCCACAGGTGGGATGAAGGAGATAAAGTCTGGATGGATGGGTGAATAAAAAGATGGATGACGGTCGGGTAAACTATAAGAACTTTCCTCATGAGGTAAACAATCCAGCAAACTAATAATATCCCTAAAATGTTTCATAGAATTGACTATTTTCCATTAAAATACCAGATTTAATCACATGTCAAACTGATTCGTCATTAGAAGGAAACTTTAGAGTGTCTCAAACATGACAGAGCAATAAAATATGCGAAGAAGGATTTTCTCCAAACGTCTTTGTCTCGGCGAGGACATCAAAGGGACACTTCCTGTCGGGGGTCTCTGTTTTGGAGACCCCCGACAGAAACTAGAGAGTCTCTACTACGACAAAAAAAAAAAAAGAGGAGGCTGGAAACTTTGGCGAACGATTTCACAAGTGAAGAAGAAGAAGTGGGATCAGTCTCCCTCTCATTAATAAAGAAGAAAAACCCCTCCGGTGAGAACCCTTCCCCAGCACCAGCATTCCGGCACACCTGATGAAAAAGCATCCAGGAACATTCTGTTGTTTCCCAAACTGCTGATCTGTTATTCCTCGGAGAGACTTTCTTCGCTCTTCCGGACCGCGGCCCTAATTACACTGAAGACGGGAACGCTTCCAGCTCTGGGATAATAGATGTGTCAGACGTATTTATTTCTTTTTCCCCCCCTGCCCAGAGCGAAAGGCTGATTAAAAGTCGGCTCTTTTCTTTAATTGCGTCCTCGTCGTTGGCAGCGCCGAAGATTGCTTTGCAAAAAAATCTAAGGCGAGCGGCGAGAAGCACTTCAGCAAATGAGCCGCGGCGGCTGCCAGGCGGCGAGTCGGCTCACGGGGGTCTCCAGGGTTTGAAGATGGAACAACGTCTGACACTTAACCACGCCCCCAAAAGAAAGGAGTGGTTGGAGAAAACTGAGGAGAGGAAGAAGCAGCAGTCTTCACTGAATAGCGTAGTCGATGAACGACCCCAAAGAGACCGACCTTGAGACGGCGGAGGGCGGCTTAAAGCGTAGAAGCCTCTTTAAAAGCATTCCTTGATTTTTTCCCCTCATTGAATGTTCCCACGCTGAAAAAGCCGTGAGCTCCACGCCTTCGTACATTCCTGCTGAGGGTTAGCGTCTTTTTTGACTTCTTTAATTCAACGTTTGAAACACAATGGCAAAGTTTTGTTGGGGGGGTCTGGGGTGTTCCACCTCTGAGACAGCAGCGGAGGTAGTACCAGAGGGGAATCGGACATTTGTAGGCCTTTTATATGGAAGATCACGCAACAGCGCCGAAATGGTCACCATTCCCTCAGACGACCTTTTTTTATAACTTCCCCAAACATTATAGTAGCAGAACAGCGCAGAGTTCTACGAGCAAAAGAGCGCGAAGTATCGCGATGGCAGCAGTGAGAATTGCTTGGACAAAAATTGGATATACGTCGATAAGGACTCGCACTTTCCTTGGAGAGCGAAGACCCCATGGACCAGAGGGTGTTTCCCCAATTTCCATTTCGGATTTTCTCTTTCTGAGTTAGCCGCTAGCTGCTAGCTACACACTAGCTGCTCTTACCTGCGCGGTCAAGCCGGTGCGTTCGGCTTATAGAGAAGTTGATTATTTGTATTGACTCAGACCTCCAACAAACCTCCACCGCGTTTATAACGACCGGGAGCTCAAACAAAACAGCACTAAGAAACTGTTAGCTTCAATTAGCCGCTAACTCAAGGAAGAAGGAAATTAACCAAAAATGCCTTCAAATCGAGGCGACCTGGAACGTCTTCACCTCTGAGCGGACGACGAGATCAACCACCGTATAACGCAGAAGGTAAACGTAGAATACGTGAGATGACGCGTTAAACGCCAACGCTGCTATGTTTTAACTCAAACCACGTTTTCCTCGTGGATAGCTAGCTCGCCGCCCAAATCGACACGCCAACGTTTCGCTTTTACGCAATTTTCTTTGTTAGCTATGTACAATCAAAGAAGTCGTACGTAGGCAGCTCATAAATAGGTTTTATACGTTGTTCTTTTCTTTGATTCAATCGTTTGATAGTCAGAAAAAAGGCTGGAAAAGTGTTTTATAAATTTTAGATTTCTGACTGTGAGGCTTTTTCTGAATAAAGATGATATTTTCTCGTTTCGACAGAGACGCCGTCTTCCCTCCGTTGAACCAAAACTCATCCGGACACAACCATAACAACACAACTCCCCCCCTCCCCTCCCGAGAGCTGAGATGGTCTGGCCTTACACCACCGGGGATTTCCACGGTGAAATGAAGCGGAAACTAGCCTCTGCGAAAACTTAACGCAGTTTTGACAACTGTACCAAACCGTGGCATGATGTCATCTGTAGCTGTCAGAGTCTGGAAACCAGACCATGAGCTGGACCCGATGAGGCAGCAGGGACCCCGGACCCATTAATGAATGGAAAACTAAAGTAAGATCCTTGTTTTTAAATGTGGAAATGGAAAACGTGGCTAAAAGTTCCAACATCAGAGATAGAACATTACATATAAAGAAAAGAAACTGACCCAGACCCGGACCTTTTTGTCCCACATGTTGGATAAGGGTGACACACCAAAAACCGGTGTTCCCCATACATAGGATTAAGACCTGCCCAGGTAAATTAAGGGTCTGTGCTCATGGGTCTGTTAGCCATGATGCTAACGGGCCGACGGGTCCGGCCGGAGGCTGCACTTCATTTTAGTCCTTTTATCTGCTCTCCCTGAACGTTAGCGTTCACTTTGGCAGATAAAACAGTTCTTCAAACGAGAGACAAGGTCATCTGAATGTTTATCGCCGTACAAACAATAAGGACAAATAATTAGCGCTTGGTCTGTTAGCTTAATGCTAACATATAATGGGAATTGCCATTTACACGCTAACAGAATTAGCATTGGCGGTGTGATTATAATCAAACAATAAACAAGGATGTACAAATAAATTCTTTCACTTTACTTATATAAACAGAGCATCTAATAGTTATTTATTAACAATTATTTATTTTTAAATATGGCGTAAAGTATATGATATTTATAAATTCTCAACCTGTGGGAAACTCCAGATGATAATCTTATATATTGAACAACAGAAACATTTTAATTTAAGTTAAATTGACTTCAGTAAAAGGTTTCACAGACCTTTAATACCTTTAATAATAATATTTTAAAAAAAATGCCATTCAAATGAGTGAAAACTTAAGAGGAACAATTTTACTACTTAGTACGTTTACGCAAGGAAAGGTTCGGAATACTTTAACACACATAAGAAATTGTGACTAAAAAAATAGCTCAACCAAACATCAGGATATTAAAGACTTGAAAGAAGGAGAAAATGTTAAATACTAGTAGTATTATTTGATAGTACTGCGGTTACTTCAGAAGTACCACAGATACCAGGAAAGGTCACAAAGTCAAACCACAGTAAACGCAGGAAGCGGAGAGGCTGTAAAAACCTACGGTCACAAACTGTACGCGGGGTCACGACCTCCCAGCTAAACACTCTTCGTCTTCTACCGCTCACAGGTTAAAACATCAAAGACGCAGCGGCGAGCCCACCCACCGATCCCGACACCAAAACAAAAACATCTCCGCCTCGCCAACAAATAAACAAGAGGGTCTCAAGGACAGGCGGTGCATTCATGAAGCAGCTTTTGAAGCTCTGCTGCAGTTCCAGACCTTCTTCAGGTCTGAGGGGGGATTCTTCAGGTCTGAGGGGGGATTCTTCAGGTCTGAGGGGGGATTCTTCAGCAAAATACGGACAAAAACAATTTGTCGAAGATATTATTCTGTCGGAAAAATAAATTAAAAGGGATTTTTTTCTCAAAATATATGGTATATACATATACATACATACATTTATATACATATATAAATATATATATACATATATATGTATATATATACATATATATGTATATATATACATATATAAATACAAAACCCCTGTATATGTATAAAACCATGTATGTATATATGTATATATTTATATGTATGTATGTATGTATGTAAATATACATATATATTTTATGGCGACCCCCTCACAGAGAGAAACTTCAAGCCATCAAAGAGATAAATCTCCAGCGCTGAGGAGAAAGGATGACATCATAGAATCAAGCCCTAAGAAACATTTTTCTGGGTTTCATCATGCTCAATACGAAGGATCTGCCGCCCACACGACAACAGAAGCACCGACCAGTATTTACTGTTACCGTGACGACTCAGACAAACACCAGCAGACAGAAAACGTTTTCTCGTCTGGGGGGATAACGACCGTAAACTCAAGTTAAAGGCAGACTCTGTTTATCCTGTGAGGATGCACCGCTCAACAGAAACAGACGTGGGGTTTTAATCTCTCCATCCCACCGGTAACACTCAGGTAACACGACCGAGGACCAAACGCACTAATCCGACACATTAAACGGCTAAAAAGGACATTTCGGGTGACGATATCTGGGATTTCAGCAGAACACAGGAAGGCGTGAGTCAGGATTTGGACTGGAGGGATGCAAGAACATGGGCGAGGTGGCCGGCGCAGAACTCCATCCAGGTGTCTGCAGTTTCTCCAGGCTGTCTGGAGTGGACTTGAGGTGTCAGGCCGTCGTCGAGTCGTTGAGTCTTTTTGTTGCTAAGCGCGTTGTCTTTGGCTAAGGACGACGCGGCTAATGGACTGAGCTAAACCCGTTTGCGTACGGCTGATTTGGTTTCCCCCTTTTTCCCGGGGTTTTGTTGGCCGAGTTTCACCTTGGAGGCTCTTCGGCTGGATTTTGCTTGTTTTTCAACATTTCATTCAGGATTTTCAGACACTTTTACTTTTATCCTAAAAGCGGCAGGTATGTCGTAAAGTTAGCATAAAGGATCAGAAGATGACTTAAGGATCATCTACGCGCTACCTGAAAAAAATTCTTTGTTTCAACCGTTGTGACTTTCAACGCCGACGTACTTCTACACGATCTTTGTGTTTACATCGATTCAAGTAACAATGATGTCACCGCAAAATTAAAGAAAGCAGCAAACACAAAGGCGGCGCCGGAAAACCAGGTTCTCTACTTTTTAACCTTATTTTTATCGTCTTCAAAGTTTAAGTAGACCTATTTGGACTATCCTGTGCCGTCTTTCCCGACTGCCACCCAAAAAGTCCCCAATCCCCTGAGTTGGACAAGCATTCCTTCCTCAAATAAAATGCTGAGTCATGCCTGAAAAACAGCGTTTTTGTGAAGAAAGCTAAAGAAAACCTGCTAGTCAGTAAAACAAGAACTTTTGCAGGAAAATATGATCCGAGATTTGATCTCAGGTCGGTTCATATTCAACACAGGTGGACGGTAACGGTCCAGTGTTATTCAAAAACAAGTATAATATCTAAATATTACACTTGTTTTTACTGCAGACGTACAACACAGATATATATATTCATTTACAAATGTATTAAAAAGCTCCCCCTAGTGTATAAAATATGAATTGTGGGGGTAAAATATAATATATGTCCAAGATAGATCTCCATGAAGACATTCATCAGCACCAAATTTGGACAGAATCGGACCTACGGTTGAGAATTTATGGCCTGAGCATTTGGGAGATAAAGCTCCCCCTAGTGTTGGAGATACACAACTGACAACTTTCCCAACGTTACCGCCGTGGTCTGGCTACACGGCACCAGGCGAGGGCAGCGTGGTGGCTTCAGAGCAGGAAGGCTCCGGGTTCAAACTCGATTCTGCCCGTCGGGGTCTTTGTGGGAGGAGTTTCCATCTTCACTCAACGTTTGTTCGCGGGGGTCACCTCCGTCAAAAACACGCAGAATCGTTTGCCGACTCTAAACTCCCCTAGGTGTGAATTGGAAAGGTTGTTTGTCCTTAAGCCCTTGGCTCTGTGATGAACCGATGGCTCTTCATCGCCTCTCCCTACTTGTCGGCTGAGTTAAGGTCCAGCCCCTCCCATGAGGACGACTGGTTACAGAGAATAAATGAATGAAGGCGCTCTTCATCCTTCCATCCTAGTTGGTCGCGTCTTTAACTTGGAGCTAAAGATTTTCAGCAGTTAAATAAAAGTGTGAGACATTTCCTAAAAGCTGTGGCGACACCAGAAGGGACCAGCCGAAACAGGAAGACCCCCGGTAGCCTCCAGTGTCACTGAACCCCGCTAACGGACTTCCAGGATTGCTCTGGAGCGGGTCACTCCCCTTACCTGTCTTGTGGTGGTGGTGGTGGTGATGACGATGATGATGATGGTGACGGCGTTGGTGGTGGGCGGAGATGTGGACGTGTTGGGCCAGGACGTCAGCCAGCCTGCCGCCGGCGGCGCCGCTCCCGCCGCTGCGTGTTGAAGAAGACGAGGAGGAGGCTGTGGAGGAGGTGGTCGTGGTGGTGGAGGAGGTGCCGTGGATGGCGCGGCTTATCCAGCGCTCCATGCTGATGCTGCCCTCCCGGCTGGACGACGTTCCTCCGCCTCCTCCTCCGTCCTCATCCTCACCGTCCCCTCCGTCCTCTTCGTTGCTGTCACACTGTCCCTCGCCCTCCGAGCCGGAGGAGGTGTCTGCAGAGGAGAGAATAGGGGAGGGCAGCGGCGAGGAAATTAAAACAGAACACTGAACAACGTTTGGAGACCCGCCAGATTACAAGCTTTCAGAAACGTCAACGCTGAAAGGTTTTCGGGGTCACGGCGCAAAAATCTGGCAAAACCTCAACATGAGGGGAATGAGGCGTAAACATCGTTTACATTGTTTGCGTCTACTGGCAGGGGTTCACGACCTCTTTCTCAGGGTTGGCATCAACTTTGTACGTTACTGCATTTCCCATCAAATCCATCGTCGACGTTTAAAGACAGTTGTTGGACGAACTCAAGAAAATACGTAAACGTGTAGAACTCAATTAAATCAGCTTCTTACAACTTAAATGAATAAGTTAGATTAAAAACTACTTTAGGTCACGAGTTGAGGTAATTTTTCCATCAGTTTTCTTGTTACACTGCATGAATAAAGCCCAGAAGCAGTAAAAATGTGAAATTCCAACTTTGGGAAATGTTAAAGAAAAACTGGAAAAAAACTTTTTTTTTTTCATGGTTTCGGGTTAGAAAAACCTAAAATTTAAAGCAATAAATAAATATTTGTTTCTTTCCGGCGCTCAAATCTGACTTTTTTGTTTTGTTTTTTTAATGATGAACTGTTTCCTGAGGAGCAGCTGCTCCTGGCTGCAGGAACAGATACAAGGAGAAACAGACTAATATCAGCCGGCTAAAGAAACGGTGTACTAGATTCCTTTGAAATTCCTTTTGGTTGATATATTTTATTACAAACGGAGTAATTTTTTAATTAATTAAATAATTAAAATAATTAATAAAATATAAATTAAACTCAATTTTTTATTTATTTTTTTCAGATTTTTTTTAATGAAAATATGAAAATGAAAAAAAAAAAAGAAAAGACTTTACTTTACTTTACAAAACTTTTACAAAATCTATTTTTCCGGCTATTTTTGGTTCCTGTGAATAAAAAAAAAAGTTGAATTGGAAATTATTTTGTGAAACAAAGTTGATAGAGAGGGAGACATTAAGCTGATCCGTTTTGAATTTAATCTCTAATTTGAGTTTTTTTTCTAGTCGTTCGTTAGTTTTGATTGGAATTCTATAAAAATGAGTAATTCAAAGTAAATTTGTCATAATACCTCAGATTGAACGTTTTCCTGTTCGACCCTCGACACGCCTCCGTCTTTAATTTCAGGCCCTTCTGTTCTACTGTATAAAGAAACGCCGTGTTTGTTTCATATGATGCTTTATCGGTACCATGCTAACAAATCTAGCTGGAATAAAAAATATATAATTGTTTCCAATCTAATTACTCCTTATGCAAATCATTTCACGACCAACTGAAAGTCGTTTCATTCTGCAGTTTCCTTCTTCGAGGCTATCCATCACTCCGACAGCCAGCATGTTTGAATGTTGACATGCCATTAGCTGCAGATTAATCTCTCTCCCACCAGCAGCTGATTAAGCAGGACGATCCACAGGCCGTCATCGCAAAGCCCTCATTGGAAAAAAAAAATTAAAAAAAAAATACTCCAAATAAACAAAATTCAACTGAATCTAAAAATGTTTAAAGAGCTAAATTTCCTTGTTTGGTCTTATTTCACACTGAATGCCGTCAAGACTGGACCCGGCCTCGAACTGATGGGCAAAAACGTGTGCATGGTTATCGGCAGCACCCTGAGGAGACTACCGGTGACAAAACGTAAACATGGTGATGGAAATAAGATGCTGCCGAGCAACCTGGGAATCTCAGAGAGAGAGAGAGAGAGAGAGAGAGACTCCCATGTGTAAAGGAGTGCTTCCAAAAAGAGAAATGTGTTTGATGATGTGTTGAGAAATTGGGAAAAAGCAGCTGTGTAAATCTGTCAGAAGCCAATAAAGAGCCTCCCTCGCTAGTCATCTCAGGCAGATAAGACATGCTGCTCGGCAACACAGCTCTGCTGTCCCCGGATGAACCCCCTGAGCAGGGAGACTGTGTGTGTGTGTGTGTGTGTGTGTGTGTGTGTGTGTGTGTGTGGGTGTGTGTGTGTGTGAGGCTGCTGTTAAGGCTCCCTCAGGACTTATGCTTTCCATATTTACTAGATTGGATGGGTTCGTACGAGTGTCTGACTCCTCACAGCTTGCTTACGGCGCTAGCAAAAAAAAAAAAATCATGCAAATATGTTTACGTGTGTGCGTGCGTGTGTGCGAGCGTGTGATTGTGTGCGCCTATGAAGGATTCACGCTGTTCCGATAATATAAAACACCCTCATCTTTAATATTTGGCTGCAGTCCTTCGTGGCGCATAAATCACGTCTCGTTCAGAGGACCAGTGTGGAGCTTCGCCCTGCAGCCGGAGGAACCAGGAGCTCATTAGCACCCTCATTAAACGACACCGGCGCTTTAAAGATACGGATGGCTGCTGCAGACACCCAGAGGGGGGCGGGTCCAGAGAAGACCCCACACTTCAGGCACTAAATATTAAATCGGTGGTGTGGAGGGTCCGCGGCACGTTTTTAAGGAGAGGTGATGTCTGTCTTAAGTATCCAGTTAGCAGTGTGCATGCTAAGTGCAGTAGCATAAAAAGCTATTATGCTAAAATTCTGATGGCTGTGTGATATATGTATTGTGTATTACATTTATATATTGCGACATGTCGGTTACCAGCTACAATGAGATTGGAGCTATAAAGTTGAAAACTAGCGTTCACTTCTTTGGCTAGCTCCGACTGAAGCTATGTGTGTCTGATTTCCTTTTTCATCCAACCATCAAATTACTTTCCCGGTGTGTTGTTAGCGATCAAACGGCGCTGGTTTTGTTGAGATTGATCACTTATTATATTTGGTGGGAGATCAAAGCAACTGCTGTAGTTGGAAACCAGCTCAAATACCATTTTCCGAGACAAATCATCCATTTCAATCCTGACAGTAATTGTGGTTTGAGGTGCGTCAGTGCTTCAGTCTGTGTTTGGTCAGTACCTGGTGGGGTGTAAGCGTCCACCGACGTCTGGACCACCAGTGACCGTCGCTTTGAAGGCATCGGTACCGCCATCTTCCTCTCTTTGTGCTTGGCCAGCGCCGCCTGCACTGCCTCCGTGTGCACATCTGAAAACACACACACACACACACACACACACACACACACACACACACACACACACACACACACACACACACACACACACACACACACACACACACACACACACACACACACACACACACTTCTTTAGAGGGATACCAAAGAGTGAAAACAAGATTTCGTCTTTAAGCCGAAAATCCCAATTTCCAGGTTGTGCCAATGAGAGTGTGGGATTCAAACCACTAGACCACCTGAGGAAACATCTACAGATGTGGAGTATCAACATTTTATTATACAAATTACAAATATGGATTGGACTTTTGGGACTAGTAAAATAAAATGATGGGGCTGTAGATTTTTTTTTTCCTTATTGAGGAGAGCAAAAATGCATCAGAGCAAATAAACCGAAAGGTGCCGTCCAACCTTTAATCAAATATTTGGATCTATTTCATGTTTCTTAGCTAGGAAGGAATGAAAAAAGTAGAAATGACATTTGAGGGAGTCATGGATTGACGAGGAGGGTTGTGTCACAGTAGAATAGTACCGACATGGGGGTTCATTCCACACAAAGGTGCTAAATTAGCTTTCAATTAGCACCGCCGAAAAGCAAACCAACACTGGACAGACTTAGCTTGACAGAACCGTCCCAATTCAGAGCAAGCTAAGAAAAACAACACAGCCGATCCCCTACCTTCTGTGCAAACACCTACGACCGGACAACTTGGGGGTAAACGTCGGAATCTGTTGTCTTCTCAAGACCCTAGAACCGAGGTATGCGACTCCATTGCGATGTTTTTTTCACGTACATATTCAAACACAACGTCTACGGAGAGGCGAGGCAGAAAATTCAGATGATGCCAGAGGAGGTGGATTCACAGAGTAAGTGACGGTAACAACTCCACGTCTGACTGAAGGCTGGAGACCACCATCTCAAACTCCCCTGACTCGAGACGGCCTACGGACCTGTGATTGCTGGACTGGACTGTAATACATCCGCTGGAGGATCCGGTTCAAACCAGTACATCTAACTGAAAAGACTCAAAACCTTTTCTGATTGGATAAAACACATATTTACCGATTTTAAGTCTAATAATATCCTATTGTTGGGCCTCTGGTGACTCCTCCTCCCCCTCCTCCTCCTCAAACAGCAATGCTGGCAGTGGAGTCCAGTGTAAACACTGGATGTGTGTTAGATCCCAGAGAAATCAGAAGAACCATTCAGCTAATACACGGCAGGACGCGGTGGATAAACAGCAGCCGGACCGTCAGTTGGTCCCCGCAGTTTTTTTTCCACAGTGTTATTGTTAAAAGACCGCCGCGCTCCCATTAAATCACATTCACTCTAAGTACACAAACGCTCTCGGCACGACTCCCACGAGGCCCCGTGGTTTCAGACTGGATCAAGTTCGGGGAGTGTCAGCAAAGACATTTAGAAAATTAGTGGTCCTAGGAGCGAGATAGAAGATCAAACCCACAGCTGGGTTTGTTTGAATGGCGACGGCGTCCATTGCTGGCAGTGGGCGCCTAACGATGGCCCGATAATGACATATGTAAGACATTTGTCGGCATGAATGAGGCTCACAGATGTGCATTTGTTTCGGTGTGTGTGTGTGTGTGTGTGTGTGTGTGTGTGTGTGTGTGTGTGTGTGTGTGTGTGTGTGTGTGTGTGTGTGTGTGTCAATAGAGGGAAGTGGTTAAATCTCGAGTGCACAGAGGGTGACTCTCTCACAAGTTCTCTCTCTCCTTTGGTTTAACGGCTAAAAACGTTTGGCCAGGATTTATTTTCTGACACATCCAACCCAAACAAACTCCAGCCGCATGTTTGAATTATAAATTATAGTTTGTAATTATAAAGTAAGTCAGGCTTTTTCTCACCAACTCAAAGCTTCACATTCAAAGCTAGTGCCTTTCCCTATGGGGGCTGCTGCGTATCCGAAGGGTCTCAATGTTGGCGCCAAACGTCACTACCAATGCTGTTTCACGGCGTACAGAACGGAAACCAAACGATGGGATGGATTCAAACATAGACTGATGCTGAACGTCTCCGGAGAAAAAACTGAGAACTTCAGGAGAACGCAGCTAGAAAACGCCCCAGGATGTCGGGCCTGCGAGGGGATCAGGATATTATTATTACTGTTGCCCTCCAGCACAAAACATCAATTGTGCAAAGGCATCAACAAAGGACTAAGTACGGCTTGTTTTAATTTTATTTTACTTTTAAATGCTTCGAAACACGTTGTGTCAGCAAAAGGTAATCAACTCTAGGATACGCCATAATCTACCTCTGGGTAAAATTTCATGCAGATCCACCCATTAGTTTTTCTGTAATCCTGGTCACAAATGAACAAACCGGCAACTGTAGGTCCGTCTGACTGTCTGTGGGCGAGATTACAGAAGAACTAATGGACGGATCGGCATGAAACTTTACTCAGAGGTAGATTTTGGCTTATCCTGCATACGGTTACATTTTGGTGACGTAACGTGTTTCGCAGCATTTAAAAATGAAATAAGCCGATTGGAGTGGTCACCATTATTGTTGTTGTTTGATGCCGTTGAAGTTCCTTTTTTTTATTTAATTGGGGGGGGGGGGATGCAGCCATGTGTGTTTACTAGAGAGGAACAGGACATCAGAGTCAAACAATAGACTTTGGATTAAACTCATGTTTTAGGCTATTGGTCCATGTCCAAAAGAAAGAAAAGACAATCTGAGAAAGTTTGTGGTATGCTGTGTATTTAGAAATACGTTGTGATTTATTACCTTTTTTCACCTGCAAGATAATATCCCCAGAAGTTGTTAAAAGGAAAATATGGATGACCAGAATTTTGTTTTTTTCCTTAGACACACAGAATCCACCGTGAAGACATAATGTCCCCCGGAGGACAAATCCCGCCTCTTACCTGATCTGTAGCGTTCATCTCTGGAGCCTGAAGACCGCCTGCGGTGGTAGCGGGTTGACGAGGACGGGGTGACCGGGGCTCTTCTCTCCTGGCCCACGGCGGGATCCATTCCTGCAGCGACAGCAATGTTCGGATATAAAAACATAAATGTAAAATTTTTCCATTACGAAAAAAATTAAAATAAAAAAAAATAAAAATCCCACAGAAAAACTCAAAATACTTTCATCAACGGAGGAAAACATCTCTTAGGTGTTACACAAATGTTAAGAGATGGGACCACTGGAGACCTCTACTGGGGAGGGGGCCATTTCTTTTATGTTTAGACACATGTTTATATTTCTTATCAGTTAACATTGAAATTAATGTTTTACATCCTACAGAACAAAACAACAAAAAGCTGGTTTTCTGATTTTTTCATGCTAAATATTTTAGCATGTATATGACGATTCCCACTATTTGTTAGCATTAAGCTAACTGACCAACCGCTAATTATTTTTTCACATTGTTGTGAGGCAGTAAATATTCAGACTGGACCAGGAATCCTTTATCGCTCATTTAAACAGGTTATCCGCCAAAGTGAACGCTAACGTTCCTAAAAATCACAATATATATATATATATATATATATCGATATTTTGACTCTATCGATTTGATTGGATCGTTGTTTAACAAACCGATCCAGATGGATAAAGTTTTCATGACACTCTCTTGCCACCCCATGAAAATGTGTCAAGATCCATTGGGTTATCGAAAAGCAAAGAACTGGTGCTAAGTCAGGCCCTGAACTAGCCCCTGGAACAAGCTCGGTGGAAGAGGGGTTTAAGTTATCCAGGTATGAGGTAGATAGGCAAACAAATAAAAACCTCCCCACACACCGATCAATAAGTCTGATGATAAGAACCACCCTGAGCCCGACGTCTACCAGCTCTCCGGTGCTGCTGATCTACGATCCTCCATCTCAGCTTCGCACCTCCTCCGTCTTCATTAGGGTTCTCTCGGCGCGGCTCAGGAGAGGAGCTAAAAGTTGATTAGAGCTCGTCTAACGACGTTCAGCCTGCGATGGAATATTTATACGGCGGGACTGAGGAACTCCTCGCTCTCTCGTCTCACTCTGGGGAAACCAAATGGATGGATTACCAACGCCTGACAAGTACTACTTGTTTTTATAAATGTGTTTTCTCCCTCTCTCTCTCTCTCTCTCTCTCTCTCTCAAAGTATCGTCTGCTCTAGTAAAATTACAGCTTTGCTGTAGTGGCTTTGTGGCGTAATGATGCATTTCTAGGATGTGGCTGTAGTGTCTCTGTGATGTGATGAATGGGTTGTCCTAGTCTCCAGTGCCTCTGTTATGAAGTGACGTTGCTCTAGCAACCTAACTACGTGGCTCTAGTGCCTCTGTGAAGTATTGACATGGGTTATAGTGCCCCTGTGATGAAGAGACGTGGCTTTAGTAACCTAACAACGTGGCTCTAGTGCCTCTGTGACATATTGACGTGGGTTCTAGTAACCCTGTAATGAAGTGAAGATGCTTTAGTAACCTAACAACGTGGCTCTAGTGCCTCTGTGAAGTATTGACAGGGTTCTAGTGCCCCTGTGATGAAGTGACGTGGCTCTAGTAACCTAACGACGTGGCTTTAATGCCTCTGTGATGTATTGACGAGGCTCTGATGTGGGTTCTAGTGCCCCTGTGATGAAATAACGTTGCTTTAGTAACCTAACAACAAGTCTCTAGTGCTTCTGTGAAGTATTGACAGGGTTCTAGTGCCCCTGTGATGAAGTAACGTGGCTCTAGTAACCTAACGACGTGGCTTTACTGCCTCTGTGGTGTATTGACATGGGTTGTAGTGCCCCTGTGATGAAGTAACGTGGTTTGAGTAACCTAACAACGTGGCTGTAGTGCCTCTGTGAAGTATTGACATGGGTTCTAGTGCCGCTGTGATGAAGAGACGTGGCTTTAGTAACCTAACAACGTGGCTCTAGTGCCTCTGTGATATATTGACGTGGGTTTTAGTAACCCTGTAATGAAGTGAAGATGCTTTAGTAACCTAACAACGTGGCTCTAGTGCCTCTGTGAAGTATTGACATGGGTTCTAGTGCCCCTGTGATGAAGTGACGTGGCTCTAGTAACCTAACGACGTGGCTTTAATGCCTCTGTGGTGTATTGACGAGGCTCTGATGTGGGTTCTAGTGCCCCTGTGATGAAATAACGTTGCTTTAGTAACCTAACAACAAGTCTCTAGTGCCTCTGTGGTGTATTGACATGGGTTGTAGTGCCCCTGTGATGAGGTAACGTGGTTTTAGTAACCTAACAACGTGGCTCTAGTGCCTCTGAAGTATTGACGTGGGTTCTAGTGCCCCTGTGAAGTATTGACATGGGTTCTAGTGCCCCTGTGATGAAATGACGTGGCTTTCGTAACCTAACAACGTTGCTCTAGTAACTCTTTGATGGAGTGACGTTTGCTCTATTAACCATACGACTGGAACTGAGTGAGAAGAGGTTCTGGAGATCGAATTTTAAAACGTTCCACTTCCTGTTGAGGTCATTTTGTTTGTAAAGGCGCTAACATACATAAAGTTATTATTAGTATTACTATTTAAGTGTGATGTCATGTGAGCTTGTGTGGTTGGCTTCTCTGCCCTCGTTGGGATCAAAGATGTCAGTTTCCAGATGGCGCTACACCGTGAAGTCAAACCCAGCCCAAACGTTCTGATAGAATCAAAGATGCCCCCCGAGTCAACCTCGATCCCCTTGTGTACCAATCAATAACTGCAGCCAGAGATAAGTACCTTCTATTTTGGCCGACATTGAAAGCAGCATGATGGATCTCATGATACCAGAATCCTCCGAGAGCAAACCGGGCCTAATCTTTAAAGTGGAAGCGTGTAAATCTGGGTAACCGGGGAAATTCAGCACTTTGAACACGGAGAAACGCTTTAATCAAATGATATCAGCCTGACTGTGTGCCGGGCAGAACCGATTAACGGGCCTCAGAACTGAAACACATCAGAGGAAAGAAACCAGTGAGTGAGTGAGTGAGAGAGAAGAGAGAGAGTGTGTGAGTGAGTGTGAGAGAGAGAGAGAGAGAGAAAGTGTGAGTGTGAGTGAGAGAGAGAGAGAGTGTGAGTGTGAGTGAGAGAGAGAGTGTGAGTGAGTGAGAGAGTGAGAGAGAGAAAAAGAGAGAGTGTGAGTGAGAGTGAGAGTGTGAGAGAGAGAGAGAGAGTGTGAGTGAGAGAGAGAGTGTGAGTGAGAGAGAGAGTGTGAGTGAGAGAGAGAGTGTGAGTGAGTGAGTGAGTGAGTGTGAGATACAGATAGAGTGTCTGAGTGAGTGAGTGAGAGAGAGAGGGAGAGAGTATGAGTGTGAGAGAGTGTGATTGAGAGAGAGAGTGTGAGTGAGTGTTAGATAGAGATAGAGAGTGGGTGAGTGAGTGAGTGAGTGAGTGAGAGAGAAGAGAAAGAGTGTGTGAGTGAGTGTGAGAGAGAGAGAGAGAGAGAAAGTGTGAGTGTGAGTGAGTGAGAGAGAGAGAGAGTGTGAGTGAGTGAGAGAGAGAGTGTGAGTGAGTGAGTGAGAGAGAGAGAAAGAGAGTGTGAGTGAGAGTGAGAGTGTGAGAGAGAGAGAGAGTGTGAGTGAGAGAGAGAGTGTGAGTGAGAGAGAGAGTGTGAGTGAGTGAGTGAGAGAGAGAGGGAGAGAGTGTGAGTGTGAGAGAGTGTGAGTGAGAGAGAGAGTGTGAGTGAGTGAGTGAGTGAGTGACTGAGTGAGAGAGAGAGAGTGTGAGAGAGAGAGAAAGTGAGTGAGTGAGAGAGAAAGAGAGAGTGTGAGTGTGAGTGAGAGAGTGTGAGTGAGAGAGAGAGTGTGAGTGAGAGAGAGAGTGTGAGTGAGTGAGTGAGTGAGTGACTGAGTGAGAGAGAGAGAGTGTGAGAGAGAGAGAAAGTGAGTGAGTGAGAGAGAAAGAGAGAGTGTGAGTGTGAGTGAGAGAGTGTGAGTGAGAGAGAGTGTGAGTGAGAGAGAGAGTTTGAGTGAGAGAGAGAGTGAGAGTGAGTGAGTGAGAGAGTGTGAGTGAGTGAGAGAGAGAGAGAGAAAGTGAGTGAGTGAGAGAGAAAGAGAGAGTGTGAGTGTGAGTGTGAGAGTCAGTGTGTGTGTTACTGGTGACTTGCAGGACTGAGAGAGGGATTAGCAGGGTGAACGTCATCCGGCCCCCCATCGTGATCCAGGGACGACCCCCCCAACAGGATTTGAATACCACACATTGTCTTCGTGCCACGCCTCTCATTACTTCCCATAATGCACTTGCTGACACATTTCCACCCTGCTAGAACTCAAGCACATGACTTCCAGTAATGGCTTGAGCAGAGCCGGAATGCCGGAATGTCTCCTGGCCTCCAGTGAGACCCCCGGTGGTCCGATTCAGCAAAAAATGGACCTTTCAGATACTTTAGGTGAACTGGACGACATCCACATCCGTGGTATTTCACCAAAAACAACAACTCGACCGCTGGTGATGTATTTAGTGTTCAAATATCAGAAGCGGCTCTGTTTCTATGTGGCAAAGAAGTTTTCATTTTATTCAGAAAATAAATATCTAAATAATTGTGGAGGTATTCCAGGAATTTAGAAATAGAAGACCGGAAATCAGGGCGACAGCTTGAAAAGTGAGTAAAAGTATTTTCCAATATCGAAGAAAGGAGAATTCTGAGTATCATGGACTCTGAAGGTTCCGCTGGGGTGTCTGGTACCGAGACTTAAGCTGACGACACTTTCAGAATCTCCATGGATCCGACTTGTTCGTCCAAAACATCCAACGAATGTTAAATCAGACTGAGATCAAGGCAAATCTGGAGTTCTATATACCTAAACATATACGTTATATACATATATATAAATACATGTATGTATTCATATATATATATATATATATATATATATATATACACATATATACCTAAACATATACATTATATACATATATATAAACACATGTATGTATACATACATATATATATATATATATATACACATATATACCTAAACATATACATTATATACATATATATATATATATATATATATATATATATATATATATATATATATATATATATATATACACATATATACACATATATACCTAAACATATACATATAAATACATGTATGTATACACATATATATATTTATACATATATTAAATATATATACATATATATAATATACATACATACACACATATATATATAAACATATATACGTATACATATATATAATATACATACATATAAATACATTAATATATACACATATATAGAAATCCTTTTATTGCACCATTTTAGGTCATTTTAAGTAGTTTTTAAAAAAATATAGATTACGTACGTTTTTGCATTAATCTCGAACAAACGAGAAATAACGACAGATGTAAAAAAAAAAAAAAATACAAAAACATCAAGAGTAAAAGAAGGAGCTAGCTTACACTCCACGGTACATTAACGAGTTGAGGTTCAGACAGTTCATGAGAAGCGGAGGTCAACAAAGTCTCCATGGTAAAAGCCAAGGATGCCAAAGGGAGATCAAAGCTCAGTGCAGCACTGAATGACCCAGAAGAACCGGTTCACAGGTTCCTTCTCAATATTGTCAGATCTGAAGGAACTCAGTATAGAGTCTGAAGAAGATGCAACTCATTTAATCAAGATAGAGAGAAATCTACAACCACATCATTCAACCAGTTCTTAAAAGAGGGAGGAGTCTCCATTCTCCCAAAACACACCTTTTAGTTCTGCAATAAGTTCTCAGTCACTCAGATTATCTCATGTTAGTACCTTTTCCCCGCTTCCAATATCCATCTCCTGTCTCACATACCGCGACCCCCTGACAGGTGCCGAGGTAACGAGACAATCTGAATGGTTGACCCGAGGGGGCCGGAGCCCATAGATCTTCTCTGGAACTAAAAACTGAAGCGCATAAGTGATTAAAAGAATCTTTAAACCCATTCTGAACTCTGAACAGGCAGGACGGAACGAGTAATGTGAGATCGCCGGTCTCGCCTGTAAAAGTCTAAACCCGTGCCTTTAATAGCAGCTGAAGTCGTTTCGGTGGGGGGGGGGGCTCAGGAATTGATTTTAAGGTTGACCTGAAAAATCGTGCAATCGGGTTCCTTATTACTTCTAAGCAAAACTAAAACTCATCAGAACTCACAGCGTGGTGGATAAAGAGTAAAGGAAGGTCTTCCTCACCTTGTGTTTGTGGGAAGAAGGCTCCGATCAGCTTGGACCTCTTCTTCTCATAGCCCTTCTGTGTGATGTCACCTACGGAGAAGGAAAGACCATTATTTCATGGGAAGACTTTGTCATGTGATCTAAGACAGATCAACAACAACAAAGCGATCAGACAGAACGCCGTTTTCACGTGTCTCCACCCAAACCAGGACCAGGTGGTGTAATCTGGGCGCAGGAGTGAGCGCAGCAAGACCTCCGTAAATGTCAAACTCTGCAGAGGAGTTTTAATTCGCCTTTCAGGGTATAAAAGGAAAAACCTCGAAACTTACATACATATATACACATATATGTGCTATATGAAATATAAAGATTAATTGAGTGATTCATTTTGCAGAATAACAAGTATGAAAATAAAAAAATATATGTATCCAGAAATATCTTATTCAGGATCCGTTTGGGGGTTTGGGTCTGTTCAAGGTCACAGCACAAACATGGCAGCACTGAGGAAGAAAGTCAAGGACTCGATCTAAGCTAGCATAAAAACAATTCTTATTTCTCATCTGATTATGCAATAATAAAAACATACTACTTAAATTTTACAGACTGCACCTTTAAACACCAGGGAGTAGCAAATACACAGCAAACGTGTTGGAGCCATAAACGACTGGGAAAACACTCAAATATGACCAAAATGTTTTTTTTGGATTGACTATCTGAAGGCATGTAACTCCACCCGGCCGGTGCTCCCTAAGAGGGAAAACAAACGCACCCCTTCTGGATAGAATCCGCCAACAAAAGATAATAGAATCACAGGAGTTGGAGTTAAATAGCTGCTAAAACGGCCTGGAGACATTTTTCTTTGCGAAGCAAGGCCGTTGAGAGGGAAACACAAATCAAGACCTGTCAATCAAACCGGTGGAGACGGAGGTCCAGTCGTTGGAGAACAGGCTTTTATAAACGAATGAGTGATTTAAAGGGAAATCCGCGGAGGGGGACGGCGCCGCTGACAAACCGAAAAACAAAAAAGAGGAGAAACAAAAGCGAGAAGAGGAAATAAAATCAGTTCAGCACGTCAAGCGTAAGAGAAGGAAAAGACGGTTGAAGGGAAAAGACGATTAAATTACACAAGACTAAATTCCTTTCCACGCACAGATACAACGGAGTTCCTTCCCTGCACCGCCTTTGTTTATTTACAGAGAACCAAAGTAATCCCATTACCTCAAATGTTCCCTCTGACTTGCAGTGGAGTATTTTCTTTACAGTCTGGTATTAATATTAGCTCCCAAAAACAGGGATGTTAACGTTCAGTGGGCCAAGATCCTGGATCAGGACGTGGAGGCAGAAGAACGGCAGGAGCCTCCTTTACCACGGGAAACTACCCACAATGCTTTCTTATCGTAATTAATACCATTGTAACGAGGTCCCCAGGTGGTAAGTGAAGCTCCGACCGCGCCTGTCAGCGGTTATAATGATATGGCTGTAGTGATGTGATCCTTTAAGACAAACCGCCGTGCTGCCTGGCAGAGACTTTGTGGCGACCGTAACTGACGACTCAGCAGTTTTTTCAGATTAAAATCAGAGTGAGGAGCGCCGCCGGTATCCAGAGGTGAGAAAAGCCCGAGACGGAGCCGAGTGACGTCTGCCGTGGATTTGTCCCACGCGGAAAAAGCTGTTTCCTGCGGCTGACTCGACAAATCCTTGGTAAACAGACGTAGGTGTGTGTGACGGGCTCGGCTCAAGGGAGTGTGTGTGGGAGAGAGAGAGAGAGTGAAGGAGGGCGAGAGAGTGAGTGACAGAGAGAGTTTGTGTGTTTCTGGTGGTGTGAAGCCGAAAAACACAAACTGGCAAAACCTTCAATTTGAAAGGGCAAGAAAAAAAGTCACCGAAGGAGGTTGAGACGTGAGGGATGACTGGACCCGGACTGATCCGGGTCTCAATAGTCAACATCATAGTCCATGTTGACTCCTGCCTGTCAATCACCAATGCAAACAAGAAGGGGCTCAGAGCCGATCCTTGGTGCAGTCCCATCTCCATCTTGAAACCTGAATCTATAACTTCTGATGCGGTGCTGTTGTTCAATCTGTGTTTAAAAGGAGCTAAGACCAATTCTCCAATGTGAAACAATGAATATGAAAGGCTTAAAATCCCCCAAATGTCAAGAGGCGACTCAGTTTTACGTCAGAGACATAGTTTATGATTCTTTGTGAAAACGTATTTTTGAGTTTTGAACCAGAATCCGTCATATGAGACAAATCTGACTCACAGAATGAGCCAAAATTCAACCAAGTAACCATGGAAACAAAAACAAAAGAAATTCCCTAAATAGCAAAGGGCCACAATTCAGTCCTTGTTTTGACGTTTGTGTAAAAACCTCATCAAAAAACAAATAAATTAGAACTGAAGTATCTCAGCAACTAATATCTGAGATATCGGTGAACGCAGTGGACGCCGTTACTAATGGTGAAGATTAGACCCGAGCGTCTGGTATGATGGTTGAGTCTCCCGTCACCGTTTTGGATGCAGGAGTCTACGAGTGGCGACAGGGCGTTAAAAAAAAAGAGTCCGTCAAAAACAGAACAGTTTTCATGAAATGTACTGCGACATATTCACTGGTACATGGCGCTGACATCTATCAGTACACTAGTCTATCGTTGCTCACAGTCAACTTTGTTGCCACAACTGAGTCCTTCTCAGAGTTGCCCAGATCCTTAATTCTTTTACACGTGTCAATCCAAACGTCCACATCAGGACAGGATGGTCACTTTACTACAGACAGGAAGAGACAGAGAGAAGAGAAGAAGAAGAAGGAAAGAAAAGAAGAAGAAGAAGGTCAAGAAAAAGGAAAGAAGAAGAGGGAGAACATGTGTGGATAGTCAGTTTGTCCAACAATTGGGCCTCTGTGGCCATATACAGTCAGAAAGAGAGAGAGGGGGGGGGGAGAGAGAGAGGGGAGAGAGAGAGGGGGGAGAGAGAGAGAAAGAGAGGGGAGAGAGAGAGAGGGGAGAGAGAGAGGGGGGGAGAGAGAGAGAGAAAGAGAGGGGAGAGAGAGAGGGGGGGAGAGAGAGGGGGGAGAGAGAGCGAGAAAGAGAGTGAATATGAAGAAAAGAGTGAAGAGGAGGACATTGAAGAAGAAGGGAGGAGCAGGGAAGGAGTGGCATGGAAACAAGAAGCAGCAGAGAGGGAAGAGAACGAGGGGAATGTGTTGCATCCATCCAGCACCTAATAAGGAAACAGAGTTGATTTTATTGTTTCCACACTGATGCAACACTGAAGGTGGAGAGGAAGGAAGGGTGGAGACGGATAAACCGAGAGGATGAAAAAAAGGAGCATTTAATGACGTGAAGGAGGAGAGGAAAAGTGAAGATGGAGGAAAAGAGGGAGAAACGGGGGAGAGAGAAAGGAAGATCTCCCACAGATGTCAGAATATGAAATAACAGCATTAATCTGCATGTTTGTTTATTTGGGTAAAGAGGACCTAAATGGAAACAACCTAAAAGTCAACAGGAACCGGATAGCCGCTAGCTGTGAGCTAATAGCTAACTCATGTGAACAAAGAGAATTCAAGGGGTCGCGGTCATTTCATTTGTTATGGGCAACCGAGAAAGTTTGTCTTCCATTTATAGAAAACACTAATACACAGGGACTATATTTAGAAAAGAACGATAAAGGATAAAAGCATAATTAACATGTAATGGAGCAAGACATGAAGCCTAATCTGCACAAATATGAATGCAGATATTATTCTGTGCATTTGTCGGATTCATCATCCTCAGGTTTAACAAACAATCCGCTTTAGTCCGGCTTAAAATCGTCTTATTTTAATACAAAATACTAAAGTAATGAGGGTAAACAACATATCTGTCCATTAAAAAGTGTACATTTACGACAAAAGTATGTAAAACAAGACAGCAAGAGAAATCATCAATCAGAGCGAAGAAGAGTTCTTATGTGACTACTAGATAGTTCGCGATCGCAATTCTTTTTTGGCCGATCGCCAATTTTTGTAAAGTCTGCCCTACCGGTAAAGATGTATATTTTTCTCTATTTATTGTGAAACCGTAAGAAGTAATGTATTTGAAGTACTCTCATTTGCAAATACAGTCGGTCGGCATTGTGTATTTATTTTCATTCGTTGAATTTAACGTACACTCCGTCTTCCCCGCGGCGTTATTTCGTGAAAATATGAAAGTGAAAATAAAACTCTGCTAATGCTAAAGCTTTTTATAACTTGCTTTTTTCCCCCGGGTAAATAATTCCGAAATGTCTGATAATGTTCGTTGTTGCGTTTCAAAACCATAATTGACAGCATACATAAATACATACAACAGGCTTGTGGCTGGTTCTGCGGAAACGCTTACTTTAGCTGCTACGCTAATGTTAGCTGCTTGAAGCTTGCTTTGTTCCTCAGTGTGATTAAATTTGAAGTGTCTGATTAATTCACTGAGCCTAAAGTTGTCGGGGTCGTTCCTCCAAAGCTCTTTTGTCCTAACTGGTGTTACAAATTGCGAGCTTTTGCTACTTTTAGCTTTTTTAGGGGAAAAGTTCATTCATTTAATTACAAATTTAGTCTCAACCCAATCAGGTTCCAGCCGAAACCCCAGAATTTTGAGTTCCTGAACCCACAAAATCCCACTTTACCCCTGACTTGGTGGCATTAAACCAGTTAAAGGTGCCGAGTGTCAGCTTGTACGTAAGATTAGCCATATTATTACTTAGATTAGTTCTGATTGTCGGGGAGATTTTACGCTCTAAATAATAAGTCAGATCCTTCGTTAGTCAAAGTTTGGGTTCTCAAAATTCTTACGACACAAAATTATGAATGAAATACAACAAATTCATCCTGTTTTTCTTCTTTGTTGGTTCTAAGCAAGGAAGTGTTTCTGTCACATCAGCCTAAAAACACAAAGAGTCCTGTTTTTAAGTTATGGCTTATCTCATGGTTACGGAGTTTCGGTTACTTTGATGCCAAAACTACCGTTTTATTCAGATGTAATTCAAACATTATTTCTTAAAGTGGGTGAACATTTTCTAATAAAACTGCTGTACTTTTTTCTTTTTTTTGGATTTGGAGTTTTTCGTTAAGTTCTTTATGGATTTGGATGTTTTTCGTGAAGTTCTTTAATTATCATGAACGTGGGCTGTGATTAGAGAAATATCCTTATAAGTATGTTAATAGTAGAGAGGAAGCCAAAATACACACTCCTGCATCAACCCACAGTTAACCAAGAGGAAACGCCCAAGGAACCCCTCCCCCACTGGGAATGAGGGGGAGGAAAAGACCCCCCCTCCCGATGAGAACAGGTGGAGGCAGCAGGTGTTTCCAGTAACAACACGCTGAGTCAGCACTGAAGGACTCACCTGCGAACAGAAGCTCACATACAAACACAGAGTCTGTTTTGTCTCCACGCGTTACAGCTTCGCCCTTACGAGGCTTTCATCATTTAGTGGGAAACACCAGAGTCTAGCTTTTTCACAGGTTACCTTTCTTACCTTCCTTTATTTTCTGTATGCCGAGGAACATACAGGACAAAAAATAAAATAAAATACCTTGAGAAATTGGTGTTTGATGAAGCTACGGGGGGATTTGAGCGGGGAGAAAATCCCTTCCGGCACATGCAGCAATATAAGTGTATGTTCCTAGAAAACTTCCTCTGATGCCCATTGAACGCATCGCCACTTCCTGGGGTCTTATAAAAATGGACAAAACACAGTTGTATTACACAAATCACCACAATCACTTCTTACTGAACTGAATTAAGCAAAACTTTTGACTCTTCACTGCCACTTTGTTGAGGTATCAATGTCAGGTAACGAGCCAACGACACTGCTGCATCGCCTGTGTGAGGTAATGATGCGGCTCTGGTGCCCCATTACATCATGACTTGGCTCCGTGGCTTCTATGACATCATGACTTGGCTCTCCGTGAAACGATTACGCAGCTCTAGTATCTCTCAACTCAACTTTATTTATAAGCACATACTTTAACAGCGTTGTCCAAAGTGCTGTACAGTCGATAAAAACATGATTGAAACACAATGTTACGTCAAAGGAAAGCAGTAAGACCAGAAAGAATGAAAATGTCCAACAACTCATCCTGGATTAAAAGCCAGGGAATAAAAATGAGTCTTAAGGTGAGATTCAAAAACAGCCAGAGTTGGGGGGGCTGCCCTCACATGAGGGGGCGACTCATTCCACAGTTTAGGGGCTGCAACAGAGAAAGCTCCGTCACCCCTCGTTCTGAGTTCTGACTTAGGGACCACCAGAGACAACTGGTCAGCTGACCTCAGTGACCTTGACGGAGTGTACGTCTGTAAGAGGTCAGAAATGTACGTGGGTGCCGACCCATTTAAGGATTTAAAGACAAACAATAAATCCTTAACATGAATCCTAACCTTCTGGTAGCCGATGAAGAGAGACCAGAATGGGGGGGATGCTCTGTCGCTTGCGTGAGCCTGTTAAAAGCCAAGCGGCGGCATTTTGAACCAACTGTAGACGTGAGAGGAAGGTCTGATACACGCCGAACTAAAGCTCATTACAGTTGTCCAGGTAGGTCGTAATAAAAGCATGAATAAGCTTTTCAAAATCATTAAGGGTTAAAAGGGTCTTAACCTTAGATAAAAGCCTCAACTTATACCTTATCTGTTTGTCAAGTTTAAAATGACTGTACGTTTTGACGCCAAGGTTTGAAACAGTAGATCTTAAAAACGGCTAGAGGGAGCCCGGGTCCATAGCACAGGCATTGATGGTACCACTAGGTCCAAACACCATGACTTTTTTTGCTAGCATTAAAAATAAAGAAGTTAAGGGCCATCCAGGCTTTGATGTCCTTCAGACACCCCAAGAACGAGTTTATGGAGCTGGCATCATTTCTTTTCAGTGGCAGGTAAATTTGCGAGTCATCTGCATAGAAATGGTAAGAGATGCCGTGTTTCAATAAAATCAACACTAAGTGGATCAGCCCAAGAATGGAACCCTGGGGGACTCGGACTCTGAATGTATGACTTGGCATTGGCCGTTTCTGTGACATCAGGATTTGGCTTAAGTGTCTCTGCGACCCGATGACGCGGCCTTAATACCTCTATGACATCAGGATCTGGATCTTGTGGGTCTGTAGCGTAATGACGTAGCTTTAGTGTCTCTGTGACGTAATGAGGTAGCTCTAGTGTCTCTGTGACGTGGCTTTAGTGTCTCTGTGACGTAATGAGGTAGCTTTAGTGTCTCTGTGATGCAAAGATGTGGTTTTATGTAACATGTGGCTCTCAGGCCTCCCCAGGAGGGAAACGGTTCTCAGATGGTTCACTTTTTGAACCAGCTCTGAACTGGTAACAGCAACAGCCCAGAACTAGACCCAGATTCTCTATGGTGGAGAACAGGTATCCGAGGCCAGGATGCAATCTGGTCCTGACAGTCATGGTATGTTAAGTAAAACCTGGGGTCTTCCTCAGTCCTGCCTGTGGATGAAGAGATTGAGTAGCTGCCGATTCTATTGGCGATGACCTTTGGAAGGTTCCAGCAGCTGATAATGTCACCAAATGATTATGAATGTATATAAGCTGGATCTCACGACGGAGTTTAAATGATTAATGGACATCTGGTCCTCGTCTCGGAAAACCGCGGCTCCAGTTTGACCATTACATGCGCCATAAAGACGAAGGTTCGGGTGGAAAGTTCCCATCATAGTTTATGTTTGAACCCCGGGAGATGGAGGAGGAAATGGGTTTGAATCAGAATCCTGTGGCTGTATTGGTGCTGCCAGGTCCAATAAGCCCATATTACTGACACATCAGCAATATATTTAATACAATAACAAGATCAGGATATTTATTTAATGTATAGTACATTATGACTCTCACCACTATTACACTACCTGCTTCTGTCCATCTATCGCTAAAACCGGCGCTGCTACTTAAATGTACGGTTAAATAAAAATAAATTAATATCGGAATTTAAAAAAAAAAGGGTTTACGATACAAAAATACAGTTTTCAGGGCTTGTATGAAAGTATTCAGTCCCCAGCCCATAATTCATTGAAGAACAGATGTTATCTGTAAATAATTATTTAACTTTATATATAATGTTTGTATTAGTACAATTACCAAAAATAGCACTTTACAAACTTTGTTCATTATAATATATAAAAAAATTCAATAGTTTCTATATATTTAGTAATGTATTAATTTTTTAGACATTTCCTCCAAAAATACTGTCAAAGCGTTTCCAACATTCCTAATCAGAGACAAATTTATGAATCAAACTTTATCTCTTTTCAATGAAACAAAGAGTAAAAGCACAAAATTATGATGAAAATAGATGACCTCATTTTTTTCCACCCTGGTAGCCATAAAACACAAAAACAGGCACGCACACACACACACACACACACACACACACACACACACACACACACACACACACACACACACACACACACACACACACACACACACACACACACACACACACACACACACACACACACACACACACACACACACACACACTTTAGAAGGTGGTTGTAATTGAGACTAAGTGAGGACCGGCCAAGATGTCCTCGCTTCCCACATTGATCTCACTCTGTTGGTTCAAAACGTGTGCCGGCACTCACTATGTAGTAAGTGCAAGAACACGCACACACACACACACACACACACACACACACACACACACACACACACACACATTGAAAACACTGCTTCTACTCACCAAGTTAAACACCAACAGACAGCAGGAAACAACAACTGACACAGCAGTCAAACTTCAGACAGGCCTCCCCTCTTCGAGTATGGTCCACAACTGAGTGCGAGAAAACAGTGGCTGCTTCTTCCCCATTGGAAGAACACACACGCACACACACAAAAATACTCACACACACACACACACACACACACACACACTCACAAAGACGAGTAGCTTATGTGTTTCAAAGAAGAGCAGATCGACCTCCTGTGACAGACAAAGGCTTGAAAGTGTCTGTTGACATTTAGCTACTGATGCTGCTTTTTCTGTTTGCACACACACACACACGCAAACACACACACACACACACACGCACACACACTCTGCTGCAGTGGATTGGTTGCAAATTAAAGTCCCATTTATTTGGCGCTTTTTGTCCAGGGAGGAGGGGACTATTTTGTTTAACCTGAGTTCAGTGTGTGTTTGTGTGTGTGTTTTCTTCTACGTGTCCCCCATCTCTTTTCTAGTTGGTTTGGTCCAACCGGCCAGCCCAAACATGCTCCACGATGACATCAGCAAAACAAATTGGTTTGTTTGTCGGCCGACTTCACAGAGAGGTGAGAGAGAGGACACACACACACACACACACACACACACACACACACTTCCCTTTAAAGGTTTCCCTGTGTCTCCAGCAAACGGCAGCATCCAGTGGTTGCTATGGCGATATCTACCAACAATTAGGGTAGACCCAATGAATGCCTCTCCCTCATGTCAGCTGCGATAGGCTATAGCTCTCCCACCAGGGGGGGGGGGGGGTGGAGGCATCAGCATCCTGCTGAGGTTAGCTCCATTATAGATTTGTTTAGAAAAGGAGGGTGACTCAGAGAGACATTGAAGTGCAACCACAAAACGCATTAAGATGTCGATGTTGGTTGAATTCTGTCTGGGCTAGCTTTTCGTTCCTCATGTGCGTCAATGAAGCCAATGGATGTCCATCAACCCTTCCACCTGTCCATCACTCCAATTAGGGAAGACCTGCCATTTCTGAGAAGGTCTAGTCGAGTTATCAAGCCGTCACATTATTTCAAAGTGTCTTTAAGATCTCTGCCTTTGTTCTCTTTTCCTGATTCCAACTTCAGGCGAAAGTGTTCCCTAACATATTCCACCTACTGACAGGTGGCGACATTACCGTTGTAATCCGACTACACCTGCCAATAAATGCTTAAAATGCTTTGGCTAATTGGATACGGCGGATTAGCAGCGTTAAAATAAGAATTTAGTAGAGGCTAAGTAAATGCAAAAAAGGACAATCTAAGACATATGTCACACTAGCTGCTCCATTACACGCCTGAACACAAACTCAAATACATCCATCATATCTTTACACGCCTCCTTAGATTCCTTACTCCTGGGGGGGGCGGGACTCTGCTGCCAAAACAACCTTTTCCAGGTGGTTAAACGTTCCCACAGGCTGAAAATCTTCAAATCTAATAAGCCCGATATTAGACAGAGTAGATGGTTGTGATAGACAGTTTATGATTAATTATAAATAAAACAGTTGAATGCAACAAAAATAGTTGATTTGGTCGCCAAAACCATCCAGAGTGACCTCACTTCCTGTCCTCTGAAGCCTCTCTGTCGTCCCAGGAGGCCGTTTTCTCACAACTATTAGCTCCAGCAACCTGATCCACACAGGAAGTACCAGGAAAGCCCCCCTCTGGTCGGGGGGCGTCATGCGATTCGAGTGGGCCGATTCGCGGTGGTGCATTTTGGGTCACAGGGTCAGAGTCATGAGTCTGTTACCGTAAAGATTAAAATAGACTGAGACGTGAATTTAAAGACGGAATTGATTGTTTTTATGGGACGAAGAAAATATTTAAGGCCCAAGATGTTTTTTGTTTATTGTGTATTATTTTACACTCAAGTATAATTATTGTGCTGAGATAATAATAATAAAAAAAGGTTCTGTGGTAATTAGTAAACGAAAATGAGTAAATAATCTGAAACGTTTATTTTCTCTCCAAGAAATCGATAGAAACTAAAAAAGTTATATGTGCAAAAAAAAGAGGCAATATGAGTTAAAGAGTAAATTTATCCAAAAAGGTGATATGAGATGAAAATGCAATATATGCAGAAAAGGGAATAAATGCAAAAAAATAGTAACACATGCAAAATGGTAAAATGTTCAAAAAGGCAAAATGTGTGGAAAAGAAGATTTGTGGGTTCAGGGCAGTGAAAGGTGAGTTTCAGGTGTAGCAGAGACGAGGGCAGTAAAGGTGTATAATGTATGTAAATATACCTGACATGTTATGTGTGTGAGAGTGTGTGTGTGTGAGCGTGTGTGTGTGAGAGCGTGTGTGTGTGAGAGTGTGTATGTGTGAGTGTGTGTGTGTGAGAGTGTGTGTGTGTGAGTGTGTGTGTGTGAGAGTGTGTGTGTGTGAGTGTGTGTGTGTGAGAGTGTGTGTGTGTGAGTGTGTGTGTGTGAGAGTGTGTGTGTGTGAGTGTGTGTGTGTGAGAGTGTGTGTGTGTGAGCGTGTGTGTTTGTGTGTCTTTGTGTATGAGCGTGTGTGTGTATGTGTGTGTGTGTGTGTATGAGCGTGTGTGTCTGTGTGTATTAGCGTGAGTGTGTGTGTGTGTGTGAGTGAGTGTGTGTGAGTGAGTGTGTGTGAGTGAGTGAGTGTGTGTGAGTGAGTGTGTGTGTGTGTGTGAGCGCGTGAGGCCAACAAACCGGATCCTGCGGCCGGTATAAATTTGCCTAGAGAAGAGCTCTTCAAAAATAGAACCAGATAACCTTTGATATTCAATACTCCTGCAGTCCCACTGAGCCCCCCCCCACACACACACACACGCACCTGTACAGGTAGGACTGGCTGACAGTCACATGATCTTTACCCTGAGGGCTGAAATAGTGACAGTTAGACCTTAAACAAATCCATAACGCAAACAAACACACTCTCTCCCCCCCTCTCTCTCTCCCCCCCCCCCCCTCTCTCCCTCTCTCTCTCTGCAGCGATGAAGAGGGTCGACTGGATACAAACACCAGGATGAAGATCTGCAGAGACTCTCCTACCTGGTGGATTATTAATTATTATGACTCAAAGTTTTGACACTGCATCTAATATCACGGAGGTTTTTCTAAACCAGATAAGGGGGATGCTGGGCAGGATATTACTTCAGCCTAGTTTAATAATAATAATAATAATAATAATAATAATAATAATAATAATAATAATGAAATCATGGCAAATACTGTCAGACGCCTCAAACGCCTTTGATGTCCCTGCTGTCATTCACTCGTTCACGGCTCCATCTTATTCACTCAGGAAGAGACTAGGAATACGTGTCACGTGTCCTACTGATGTCCTACTGATGTCCAACTGATGTCCTACTGATGTCCTACTGATGTCCTACTGATGTCCAACTGATGTCCTACTGATGTCCAACTGATGTCCAACTGATGTCCTACTGATGTCCAACTGATGTCCAACTGATGTCCTACTGATGTCCAACTGATGTCCAACTGATGTCCTACTGATGTCCAACTGATGTCCAACTGATGTCCTACTGATGTCCTACTGATGTCCAACTGACGTCCAACTGACGTCCTACTGACGTCCTACTGACGTCCAACTGACGTCCTACTGACGTCCTACTGACGTCCTACAGATGTCCTACTGATGTCCAAATGACGTCCTACTGACGTCCTACAGATGTCCTACTGATGTCCAACTGATGTCCTACTGATGTCCTACTGATGTCCAACTGATGTCCTACTGATGTCCAACTGACGTCCTACTGACGTCCTACTGACGTCCAACTGACGTCCTACTGACGTCCTACTGACGTCCAACTGACGTCCTACTGACGTCCTACTGACGTCCAACTGACGTCCTACTGACGTCCTACTGATGTCCTACTGATGTCCTACAGATGTCCTACTGATGTCCAAATGACGTCCTACTGACGTCCTACTGACGTCCTACAGACGTCCTACTGATGTCCAACTAATGTCCTACAGATGTCCTACTGACGTCCAACTGACGTCCTACAGATGTCCTACAGATGTCCTACTGATGTCCAACTGACGTCCTACTGACGTCCTACTGACGTCCTACTGACGTCCTACTGATGTCCTACAGATGTCCTACAGATGTCCTACTGATGTCCAAATTACGTCCTACTGATGTCCTACTGATGTCCTACAGATGTCCTACTGATGTCCAACTGATGTCCTACTGATGTCCAACTGACGTCCTACTGATGTCCTACAGATGTCCTACTGATGTCCAACTGACGTCCTACTGATGTCCTAGTGATGTCCTACAGATGTCCTACTGATGTCCTACTGATGTCCAACTGACGTCCTACTGATGTCCTACTGACGTCCTACAGATGTCAAACTGACGTCCTACTGACGTCCTACTGATGTCCTAATGATGTCCTACTGATGTCCTACTGATGTCATACTGATGTCCTACAGATGTCCTACTGACGTCCAACTGACGTCCTACTGACGTCCTACTGATGTCATACTGATGTCCTACAGATGTCCTACTGACGTCCAACTGACGTCCTACTGACGTCCAACTGACGTCCTACTGATGTCCTAATGATGTCCTACTGATGTCCTACTGACGTCCTACTGATGTCCTAATGATGTCCTACTGATGTCCTACTGATGTCGTACTGATGTCCAACAGATGTCCTACTGACGTCCTACTGATGTCCTAATGATGTCCTACTGATGTCCTACTGATGTCATACTGATGTCCAACTGACGTCGTACTGAGCCGAATAATAAAACTAGACGGATTCCCTTCTGGAGATTCATATTTGGACATAATCGGACTTCTGCTTTGGAGGTAATTGTCAAAAACAAACTGCGTTTCTTAGTAAAACATGAACAATAACAGTAAAGAATTCATTAATACAAGTTAGTCTCTTTGTGGTGTTTCATCCTGGAGGTTTTGGGGTCTCCATGGATGGGAGTTGTTTGTCCAGAACATTCCACGGATGACGCATCGGACCGAGATCTGGGGAATCTTGAGGTCAGGTCCAAAACTTTGAACTGCTTGTTCTGTTCCTCAAAACCCAAAACTCATTCCTGGACCATTTGTCAGGAAGCGTCATGCTGCTGAAAGAGACCGCTGCCATGAGGGAATACCGTTCCCGTGAAGGGGGGTACTGGGTCTGCAGTCATGTTTAGATAGACGCCATGTGTCAGCTCTGGAAATGGACTGACCCGGTTACCTAGCATCGCAATTTGATCCTCGTCTAAATAACTGGCATTGTTCCAACTCATGAACGCGCCTATCACTGGTTATAATGTTATGGCTGATCACTGTTGGACTTTATGACAGACAGTACCGTCGTTAACTTTAAAGGTCCATCGGGCTTCAGTCATTCTTCAGCACAGAACAACAGTACCAATCAAAACCCACTCAAAACATATCCTTCCTCCCCCGTTCCTCAACGCTCCTCTTCCCTTTGGTGGGAAGGTGTGAAGATCATCCCAGTGAAGAGCCGATAAGAGATCAGCTTCCCGACGGTCGATAGTTTACGTTTCTCACGCCTCGCCTTCAAACCAAAGCGGCTCTAGAGAAAAATGAACATGGGGATTTAACGCGCTGAGAGACGATTGGCTTTAACGTAGCGGGGGTCTTATCAAACCCCTGCTGGAAGCAGCTCAGATTAATCTCCCAGACACACGTGTGAGAGAGAGAGAGGAGACCACAAGCCTACGTCTAACTCGCCCCCCCCCCCCCCCCCCCCCGTCAGGGAATCTGTTCATGGAAGGCGATTTCCAACTTGTCTCAGACTGAGACAAAAAGGCTGAGAAATTCAAAAAAAAAAGTTTTCCATCCCTACGTTGCCCCAGCAACCTTCTCCCGCTCATCCTAGAGGATCCCAAGGAGTTTTTCTAGGCCACATCAAGTGTGTCATCCCTCCATCAAAGTCTGGTACGACCCTGGGGTACTCCCCAGCTGATAGCTAGCTACTACGTAGCCATTCTCTTTTTATATTCTATATTTATATGTTCTTGTATTATATATAATCAACCTACTCAGTCTCCTAAGTTGTTACTCCCTCCTCCTCCTCCTGGACACCTGAAGAACTTCTGATTGGTCGACCGGATTTTCTTTTTCCTGTTTGCCGTTGACTTTGCAGAGTTTCAGGTTTTGCTGTGTCAGCTGTAAATATCCCGTTTGACGACATCTTTCATTCTTTTCTCAATCAACCGGAACTTTCTTGGCAGGACCACCCCCTCCCAAACTACTCAAACTCCATATCTACTCTCTGATCATCGAACTGGTCCGACACTCCTGCATTCAAAGCCGATTCAGTGCGGGCTACAAGCGCGCGCCATATGCTCACACTAAGCTTGAGCTAACACGGCTAAAAACATCTCACACGGAAACCAGGAAAAAAAAAAAGCTCCCAATTTGTAGCACCAGCAATGACAAAATAAGCTTTTGGGAAAAACTCCGAAAGCGTTCGTTACGACAAACTTAATCACTAACTTCAAAATGAATCACCCCGTCGAACATCGCAGGTTTCAAGAAGCTAACGTTGGAAGACCGCCTAAAGCTAGCGGGAGCGCAGAGCCAGCCACAAGACCTGAAGTCCCAGAACAAAGCCAACATATACCAAATAACGGACTCAACAAGGCTTAAAAGTTTTAGTTCTATTTAGAAAAGGGTTTAAGAAACAGACGGCAGGAAGGACGGCGCGTACATTAAATCCCAACAGGTCAGAATACATACACAATGCTTTATAAAAAATCAGTAATCTGCCAAGAAAATTGCAATCGGTGCACCTTTAATTATAATTATCATTCACAACCCGTGTGAAAAGGAAGTAGAACAATCTCATAAGTCCACCAAGCTGACGGTTTTCACTAAATTAGAGGTCCAAAAACCTTTTTTGCACCAGGACAGGTTTAAAAGTTATAGCATTCCTGCGGCCCGGCAAACGTGGGTGTTAAATGAAATGAAATGGGTCGCACATATTTCCAGCTGTGGACAGAGTGTACTGTAAATCCAGGAATGGAGTATTTTGAGAAATGTTCACCCCCCCATCTTTTAGGAAACATCTCATGTTACTAATTGACGACATCTAATTTACGGAACAGTGAACCTTTTCGTTCTCTTTAGGTTTCTCACAGTAAAAACAGAAGCTCATGTTTACGGGGGTCCCAAAATAAGAATGACTCCGAGCAGAAGCGGCAGCACTGATGTTTTTGGGCGTGACATCGGCGTTTTCTCACCAGTGTCTGGGAAATTGGCCTCGGGGTAAAAAAGACTGAAAAGGTTTGGACAGTGGAGGTGAAAAAGAAGCTGGAATAAAGTCCTTTGTGAAAAACACCTGAAATCCGGATTGCTTTGGCAGACAGAGGAAGTTGGTTGACGGACAGGTGTCATACTTGGCAGCTCCTTGAGGTGCTGGTCTAAACTTCTGGGGAAACGGTGTAATCTTTGTATGCCAAATCAAAAGGCCAGATAAAAACAGGGACAGGTTTGATGCTGCATTTAGAGCAAAAGACAAGGCTTCCTTCTTAATTCAATTACATCCGCCAGCTGCAATCTGGAGAAAAGGAGGAGGAGGAGGAGGAGGAAGAGGAGGAGGAAGTGGTGACTGGGACTTTGGCTCTCAGTGTAGCCGACTGTGATCTCAGGGGAGGACAGATAGACGGCAGAGCAGCTGCATCAGCCGGGAAATATACAATACAGCATAAAGAGGTACATTTTCTATCACCCACTGAGTCTTTGTGGTACGTCGTTTTACGGTTAGCATAAGTGACAGAAGAAAGAGGATGGACTGATTCAAGCTTGATTCTGCCTCGACGTAACAGCCCAAAGAAAACATCCCAGCAAAGATGAGCAAAAAAGGGCTAAATGCAGCGGACTCGGCGGGTTGTGTTAGCTTAATGCTAACATATAATGGGAATTACCATCTGCATGCTAACGGTGGAGGCATAATGGCGCGATCATAATCAAACTATAAACAAAGATGTACAAATAAATTATATCACTTATTCTTCATTCACTTTAGGGTGTTTGTTAATGAGACGCTGCTCTAAATATTCTTTTTAATGATAAAGAGACGAATTCTGGAGCCCCTGAAGTAAATAGTTATTTATGTGGACCAAAGGAAGAAGCTGGTTTTAAATTTGCCATAATTCCACATACCGGTTTAATCTCCCCATCCCTCCAAAGAATTAAGTGGATAATCGTTTCAGTTTTTTAGCTATCAGGTAGAATGGAATGAAACACACCTTGAAGTTGACGGACTGGTCAGTCAGGTGTTTCACCAGCTGTGAGCTGACTGATGCATTCGTACAGTTGACCACTCAGCACAATGGTGGATTTCTAGGGTCGTTGGAGACACGAGTGTCTTGTATATACAGGAGAAACCAAACCCTCTTCAATCACATGGCCCAACACGGGTGGGCCCACCTGAAGGAAACTCTGAAGCCAACAATGTCAGGGGTTCTGGGTGGTTTCAACAAGTTGAATCTAAGACCATATTCTAAATAATATGTGTCAAACTCAAGGCCACAATTCTATCCAGCTTGCGAGACGGAATATACTTTACTAATAGTAGCTGGTATGCTAGTATACAGCACTTACAACACGGACACTACAAATCCCAGAATGCACGGCGATAGCATTTCTCCCCGCTCCTCTATGGTCAGATATCAGCGTTTTTCTAGTCACTCTAATACACTTTAGGGGTGATCCTGAGAAGAGACGCTACAGAGGAGGAGATAAAGACGATAAAAAATGATTAAAACGATAAATAATGAACGTATAAGTAAGTATTAGTGAGTAGCACGCAGGTTGTAATTAGCTGGCGAGGTGCGTTCACGTCCTCCAGCAGCTCAACATGTGTCGGTGATGTTGCCTTACAAACAAGAAAAACACATTTTTACTGTGAAATACACCTTTAGGCTGTTAATGCATCGTTTCCTGAGGAGCAGCTGCTCCTGACAGCAGAAACAGATACGAGGGGCGTCGGTCTACTTTTACAGTTTTAATGTGACAGAAGAAAGAAACGTCTATATCAGACCAGACATTTGCAAAAAGGTCGTTTAAAGTTCCTTTTTGTTGATATCGTAAATTTGAAATTGAACGACTTTAATGAAACAAACATCGTTTTCTGGCTGTTATCGATTTCTGAGAATAAAAACTTTTCATCGGAAATGATCGTGTGAAACCCTGCTGATGGAGAGGCAGACACAAAAACGAGTAATGCTGATCTGTTTTGAATTCAATCTGTGATTTGAGTATTTTCAATTTGGTCGGTTTGTTCGGAATTCTATCAAATGTGGAAATAAAACAAGAATGACATTTTCATAAAACCTCAGATTAAACCTCCTGTCAGACACCAAATGTTAACTGGAAACGAAGTAATATCAGGATTCCACTTACTTGTAAAGGTCATTTATGTACGTAGAGAACTATGTGTTCAGGATACTGTGATTTATATTTAATATGTTTATATAATACACAACATATTTAAGACATTTTAGTCTTTTAAGGCACAAAAACCTTCATATAAAGGTAAATATTAATAGCAGAGATCATGAATGTTCACATTCTGTGCAGAGACAATGGACATGTCAACAGAAGGGCGGGGGTCCACGTGAGTCGCAGACAGTATAAAGCATCTATAACATCCGTCCAAAGACATTCCCGCCATCATTCACTCATTCATCACTCTTCGGATCCCCTCGCAGGAAGGAGTGAGTCGCACTTTTTCTCGACGCAAAATCTCTCCCGCGCCGCCGAGTGCCGTGAAAACCCGGAGTTCAAACATCTGACAGCGCTCAGGAAAGTGTGCTGGGTAAAGAGAGCGTAAGAGGACGCCCCCCCCCCCCCCCCCCCAAACAACAAACAGAACCCCATTGGTTCCAGCGGAGAGGCCCGGCCCAGCCCGGCCCGGCGGCCGGCAGCACAGCGGCGCTGGTGTGAGTGCGAGCGCTCTGGATCAGGGCGTTGCTGCAGAGAAAACATATGTGCTCAGTTCAGCTCCGGCTGGAGGGAGAGAGCGCTGGTTACACCGATCACATGACCTGAGGCTGGAGTCGTTTTACTGGTTAGGAAACCGGCTTGCGGGGAGAATGTCGGCAGAAACGTTGTTTCTTTTTTTTGTGCTTTGGTTTGGCTGCGTTAGAAACACCAACTCTGACTCCGGCTGATTTTATTCAGCGCGACACACATGTTCACACAGATGAGCTCATAATCCAGCGGTTGTGTAGAAAGAACCATCACACAGCATTAGCCTTTCACGCCCAGCTCCCCCCCCCCCCCCCCCCTCCCTGTCTGTCTACCCCCAAACCAATAACAGCGCTGGCGAACGGCATATGGCATTCTGGGTAGTAATGCGAAGCGTGGCTCTTCCTGTCACTCATCGTTTTTGAGCTTTTTTCTGCTTCTTTTCTTATGTTTAAAAGTGGAAAAAATGTCATAGCTACCAGGAAAAAGCTGTTAACGAAAGTCAGACCTTCAAATAAAACTATAAAACAGTGAACAAAGAAGAAAAACCCAGCAGAAATAATGCTTCATGAGTGGATGTCAAGTTTTACCCCGTGGGTCATTCCACCATCTTTGGTGTCTCCAGCGTTTAGCAGAGATGTATTTTTGTTCTATTGTGAGCTCTTCTGTGGTTCAGAGCAGATTATAATTCAAGTGGGATTCTGGGTTAAAAACCGGGCTAAATTTAGCTGCGGTGCAGTTTTCATAACTGTACCGTTACTACTCTGTGTCGTTTATTAAGGTCAGGCAGAATCATGACGTGGAATCATGCAGAGATGGTGACATAGAGTGGATTATGAACAGTTTAAGTCTCGTCGTCGAGGTTTATAAACACCGATGTTGGTTCAGGCGTGTATTCTGACCTGTTGAAATGAATGAACCTTCACTCCTTTTACCGATTGTACGAGTTTTCAAAGTGAAAGTAAAACTTTGTAAGCCTGGTTCAGACTTCAGAGACTGACTCTGAGCTCCTGCTAAGTTTAGCCGCTCTGCTTACGTTAGCTTAACTCGCTGTGTTCCTCGGGGGGATTCATTTTGAAGTGATTAAGTTTGAGCCGAAGGTTTTCGTGGTTGAAGAGGCGCCTTACTGTGTCCTTACTGGTGGACCAGTGGCGAATCCCTGCAACCGGCCACAAGTAAGGCTGTTTATAGAAGTTGTTCTGTGTAAAAAAGCTCTTAATACTCTAATAGTATGAAGTATTAGAGTAAGATATCAGAAATACATGACAGATCTCCTTGGAGTCGAATCATCTGTACAAAAATCAAACCAACAGTTGGGAAGTTAAGTCTGAAAAAGCGTTTTTTTTAAAAGCTCCCTCTAGTGCGTAAACTATGAACAATTAAAGCAAAAGAGGACAAATACAATATAGATTTATTGAAGTCAATTTGACTGCACCAAATTGCCTGGTGCCCCCCCCTAGTGTCGGATATCTGCAAGTGACATTTTTACAAAATCACTAAAGTTTCGTTTTTCGTACAGAAAAATTAGCAAAACGATGTACGAAACAGTTTTTGAGTTACAATAAAGGTACTGGGTCAGAAACGGCGGCGTCTATGATTCTTCCATAATATATAGATTATTATATACACAATAATATAATAGTCTAAGAACTAGTGAAACTTTTTTTTACAATTTATAACAGATGCTTCACACTTTTCCTTTGAAATCTTCAACTTTCATAGAAACGGCATGAATTTGTTTATAATAATGAAAAAAAAGTTTAATTAAATCAGTTGGGAAAATACGAACAAGGTTAAATAAGTTTCATTGTAGAACGTGCGAGATTCAATTAGGTAAAGTTTATGAGATTGGCTTGTATTTAATTCTCAGGTTTTAATGGGAAATGTATTTTAAACACATAAGGTGTGTCAGAAATATTATAAAAAATCTCATTTGTACTGCTTTCATTCATAATGTAACGACATAAATACCTCACAGTAACTTTATTAGTTTGTTTATCTTACAATGATGTCATCCAAACACATGGAGAGTTTACGTACATTTGAAATGTTACGCCTGAATGTTTTTGAGTGTGACGACGACCCGCAAGTTTTCACGCATAAAAATCGCCACGACAAATTTCTTCCACAAACACTTTGTGCCTCAGCGATGCCTCTGAAACCACGGCGCCACAAAACCGCCAGCCGCCTGCTGAGGTTCCCCCCAAAACTTTTAACTGCATCGTATTTCTGTCAGAGCCTGAGAAAGTCAACCAGATCACCCTTCATCCCTCCAGGACCTCACAACTGATGATGATGATTTTAGAATATCCTCTCTCTCTCTTGCAGCAGAACCAAGTCCATGCGCTGCAGAGCTGCTTAAGAGAGGCACCCGCGTTCCTACGGAGCTCCGCCCCCCCCCAGAGCGCCGACCAAAAAGGAAATACCAGCATGTGCTGCTAAAACATTGTGGTTTTGATGCGAGGTGA
>JBBDHG010000058.1:480000-502500 GCA_037951165.1 Lophius americanus
AGGTGGAGGACACAGACAGGTGGAGGACACAGACAGGTGGAGGACACAGACAGGTGGAGGACTCAACTCATACTTCACAATCTTAACTAGAGGTGGAGAGATTGATAGTCCGACCGGCACAACGAACTTAATCACACACTTCAGATGTGATCACACCGGGTTTAAAGAAGCTTACGTTAGCCGAGCGGCTAAAGCTAGCGAGAGCGCAGAGTCAGACACGAGCCCTGAAGTCGCCGAACGAACCCAAAAACAACATGTGATGGACTGAACCGGGCGAACAAAGATTTTATTCTCACCTGGAAACGTCATTCAGTCGGTTGAAGAAACGAACCGCGAGGACGACGGGGGGGAATATCCATCTCAACGGGTCAGAACACATACACAATGCCTTCCAGTGTAATCTCTCAAAATAAGAGCAATGAAAATACAGCAGTCAATACGATTTTAAAAGAATCGGAACCAGCCAATCGGACCCCACCTCTATAGCGACGTCACGTACGATTCTGAATCTGCGGTCCGACCCTTTATTTAGTTTTCAGCACTCATGAAGCGATTCTTCATCTCACCTGCGTCATCGCTGCACACTTTCTGCGGCCTCGCGCTGGAGTTACCGTGTGACGATGGCGCAGCGGGGAGTTAAACTCAGGCTGGACAAACTCAGAGTTAAAAAAAAACCTTCATTTTTCATCAAAGCACCCGTCCAACGATGGATGAACCGCGGATGGACCTCCTTCAAGGCATCGAGCTAATCGGCTATCCCAAGAGAGGAAGAGAGGAAAGAGGGGAGAGAGGGAAAGAGAGGGAAAGAGGGGAAAAGAGAGGGAAAGAGGGGAAAAGAGAGGGAAGAGGGAGGAAAGAGAGGGAAAGAGAGGGAAAGAGAGGGAAAGAGAGAGAGAGAGTGAAGAGAGAGAGAGAGGGAAGAGAGGAAAGAGGGGAGAGAGGGAAAGAGAGGAAAGAGAGGAAAGAGGGAAGAGAGGGAAGAGGGAGGAAAGAGAGGGAAAGAGAGGGAAAGAGAGGGAAAAGAGTGAAGGGAGACGGAAAGAGAGGGAGAGAGGGGGAGAGGGAGGGAGAGGGAGGGAGAGGGAGGGAAGAGAGGGAAAGAGAGGGAAAGAGAAGGAAGAGAGAAAAGAGAGGGAAAGAGAGGGAAAGAGAGGGAAAGAGAGAAAAGAGTGAAGGGAGACGGAAAGAGAGGGAGAGAGGGGGAGAGGGAGGGAGAGGGAGGGAAGAGAGGGAAAGAGAGGGAAAGAGAAGGAAGAGAGAAAAGAGAGGGAAAGAGAGGGAAAGAGAGGGAAAGAGAGGGAAAGAGAGGGAAAGAGAGGGGAGAGAGAGAGGGAGAGAGGGAAGAGAGGGGGAGAGAGGGGGAGAGAGGGAAAGAGGGAAAAGAGGGAAGAGAGGGGGAGAGAGAGGGAGAGAGAGGGGGAGAGAGGGAGAGAGAGAGGGAGAGAGAGGGGGAGAGAGAGGGAGAGAGAGGGAGAGAGAGGGAGAGAGAGAGGGAAGAGAGGGGGAGAGAGGGAAGAGGGAGGGAAAGAGAGGGAGAGAGAGGGAGAGGGAGGGAGAGAGAGGGAAAGCAGCAGTTATGTTGGTGATGCGTTCACACCAGCATCATGTTCCAGCATCAGACCAAACCCAGACACCTTGTGATGAAACCGTTTCCATCTGGAGGGAAAAAAATCTTTCGGCCGCATCGACACCAGCCTTCAGAACAAAAAGAACCGTCACTCGGGTCCAAGCAGGTTCTTTCCCCGGTTCTTTCCCCGGTTCTTTCCCCGGTTCTTTCCCCTCTGGTTGAGACCAAAGACACTCTTTTTATGATTCATGAGGTTTTGAGAAGTTGAGCTTGTGCTTTTGGTGCTGCTACAACAGAACTAGTAATCATAGTTTCTGAGGGACTTGGACGGATCCGGTGTTTCCGATACAACAGCAGAACAACCAGTAGACCTACGATGTGTTTCCCCCCCCCAAAAGTCCCAAATCCCCTTCGCTCTAAAAACAAATCCCCCTGATTGACTGTGAGGTAATTTCCACAGTATTACAGTTGAAGAAGAAGAAAAACTACCTAAAGTACGTAAATTATGTACTATTAGACTAAAATATGAGGTAAAATCCGATGTTTACACGATAAATCTCCTGAAGTCGATTAGTACGAACCACATCTGGACTCAATCGGACCAACGCTGAAGAAATTAAGTCCGGAAAACTTTCTGGAGATAAAGCTCCCCCTAAAGCCAGAACTATTGGACCAGCCTCTCCCAAAATTAACCCAGTTCTTCCTCACACTATAGTCTACTTGGCCATGAAATTGATCAAAATGAATCAAATCCCATGGATCAAAATGGATAGATCAAAAACATCGAAAACAGTGTTTTTCAGGTAAAAACTCCCCCTAGTGAGTGAAATATGAACTACGAGAGTGAACTGGGATGTTTTCATGATTCACCAAATTTGGAATTAATCAACCAGCGGTTGACAAATTACTGCCTGAAGAAACAAACTCAACCCAGTTCTTCCTCGCACTAACACCTGGGTACAAAATTTGAAACGGATTCATAATTTAGTTTTCGAATTATCGCGTTAACACGAGCTCTTGGAACCTTTATACATTTGGTTTAAGAAATGCATTGCGCTCAGGTCAGAATATATACAGAATGTTGACCAGCCTTACTTCCAATGTTATCCTTCAAAATAAGAGCATTTAAAATTCACTACCCACTAGGATTTCTTTTAAAAATCGGAATTTGACAAAATCGGCCAAGAACCTCGCAATCAGAGCATCTCTGCTAATGATCTCACTCGCAACATCACGACATCGCAGTCAAACCGATTCATCATCGCAAGAAACACAATTTCACTCCAGCGGAGTTCAGCGGTTTTGGTTATGCTAACCAAATCGCTAACATTTCTTAAGTAGAAAAAGTCAGTAAGGAGTGAATGACAATTCACTATTATCTTAAAATAAAATTTAAGATAATAGTGCAGATTTAACCAGCAAAAACTTTCAAGACCCTCCCTCTCACATTTCAAGTACTTTTATACATACTTTTACCGCCATTTATCACTTTTATTGTTAATTCAAAGTGTTATTTCTCTGTTATGCTCCTGTTATGTTCTATTGTAAGACATTTCGAATCCTTTGTTTTTTATTTTCTGTATTTTGTTTTAATGTAAAGCAACTTGTAACAGTGTTTTTATCAGTGCTATATAGAAAAAAAGTCATTATAATTATTATTACTATAAGAGTCTATAACAGCATTAATGAATAAAAGTACAGAAATAAACATTTATTTAAAAAAGAGGAAGAAAAAATAATAATTCCTTTATCATTAAAGGAATCAACAATAAAGGGTAATAACGAGACATTTAAGGGGCTCGAGGGGCGGGACCGCCGTCCTGTGCTACAGTCGGACCCCCCTGTTGAATGCAACTGGAGTAGAAATAGACTGAACTTTGACCCGGTTCTTCCCCATGGCCCACTCAGTGCAGCCGTGACTTCACATTAGCAAAGACCACCTTAAATACGGTTAGCGTGTCGCTTCCTTTGATCTGAGATTGTAAAATGTTTCATGTCACCAAGTTGTATTACAGAGGAAAGTACTAAAAGTAATAAAAGTTCTGATGTAACCTAAAATTACCACTATTTGTGTTATTTTCGGCCTAAAATCGGTTCTTTTTCCTTCTTTACCCTGACAAACATCATTATTTCGACACAGTTTAATCATCATTGGTCTTATCTGGCGTCACAGACTGGTAACACCCAGTTGGAGCGAGTCGGTTCCATTTGGTTTTACTAGATTGATCAATATCTAGATTGATCCGGGTCAATAATCAATACAGCATAATCGATAGCTTCCACTCCGCCAGACGATGTTATCGAGATTTTGGTAGGAATCTCAAACTTTTGTCGGTAACGATAACGAGACGATTTTTTTTTTTAGCATCGTACGACTCGTCATCCCTCAGTTCTGAAGTACAACAGTTCTGCAGCGTTTTCGTTCTAAGGATCGGCTGCATGGGAAAACGGGTACTCCCCTCGGCCAATGAGAACGCGGTGTTGGACCATGTGACTCAGAGCAACAGATGCTGACAGAGGAGAGAGAGGAGAGGATTTGGACGCCACATATGAAAACTTTTCTTCACTACAGCCTCAACAATCTTCACGCCTGATGTTTCCGGCCTCAGAGGACACAGGTGCGTCTTTGTGGATGTGTGTGCGTTACGTATGTGTGGAAACAGGACGCAGGAAAAATGCGGGTAGGAACTGAGCAGCCGACCCGGTCGGGAGGCAGACTTCCTGCTGAGGGACGAAGACACTTAAACTCAGGGAGGTTCAAGAACACACTGCTGCATCGAGGTGATGACATGCTAACACACACACACACACACACACACATGCTAACACACACACACACTCATGCTAACACACTCATGCTAACATATACATACAAACACACACACTCATGCTAACACACACACACACATTAAACACTCATGCTAACACACACACTCATGTTAACACACATACACAATCATGCTAACACACACACACACACAACACTCATGCTAACACACACACACAAACACTCATGCTAACACACACACACAATCATGCTAACACACACATACACACCCTCACACACACAATCATGCTAACACACACACACTTATGCTTAACACACACACACACACACTCATGCTAACACACACACACTCATGTTAACACACATACACAATCATGCTAACAGACACACACACACAACACTCATGCTAACACACGCACACACACACTCATGCTAACACACACACACACACAAACACTCATGCTAACACACACACACAATCATGCTAACACACACATACACACCCTCACACACACACTCATGCTAACACACACATACAATCATGCTAACACACACACACACACAAACACTCATGCTAACACAGACACACAATCATGCTAACACACACATACACACCCTCACACACACACTCATGCTAACACACACAACTTTGGTTCGACGGGTTAAACGGTCGAATGTTGTGTCGTACAAAAAGTGAAGAAATGATTCAAGATTATTTATACTAGTGGCGAAAGTTCATTTCTGATGATTTAACTATGTAATTAAAACCCTTTGATGTTTTCAAAAGGAAGAAAAATATATTTCAGTTTGCAGTAAAAACTCATGAAATGATAAAATGTTTGGAAAAGCATTTTTTAAAAGAGTAAAAAAATAAAATAAATCAGAATTTAATGGAAAATATTCTGTTTTTAATCCAACATTAATACCTTCCATCATAAAGTGAATTATTTAAACCAGTTTTAGTGAAGCTTGTTTGTTTTAGGCTGGGGACTATTTATTTGTTTTGGTGTCATGTTAAATAATTATATTTAGTATAACCTCACATTCTATTAGATGGTAAAAAAAAATTAAACTTATCAAGAAGGGAGTCCATATGATGGATAATGCCTCCGCCTCGTTGGCCCGTTTGACCAGTGGTGACCCCCAGGGCTCTATCCTTGGCCCCTTACTGTTATATCTGAAATATCCCGTCTGGTGTGAAAGCAGCATTAGAATAACATTCTAGTGTTTGTGTTGTGACCTTTCACAAGGTCACAACAGAGCAGGGGTTTGTTTTGGGACTCAGTACTCTTACGGTACTCAAGAAAACCCCCGCCGGTCCCGGAACAGATGGAGTTGTTCTGCTTGGAAGACCCCTACATAGATGGTACCTCGCGAGAATAGTCCATTCTCGGCTCATTGTCTCATTGTGATTGTTATAAATACCTCAGGCCCGGCAGGGAAAAGCGGAACACGCTCAGAAGAATGACTGGACAAGAGGAGGTGAAAGAGATTTCTGGTGACAGACAAGAGCAGCAGAGTCATGTGACATGAAGTCAGTTTCTTCGTATTAGAGGGGAACCAGTTTCAAGGTTTTACGGCCGATTCTGATCATAAATAAAGTCCAAAAGATCAATCAGTCAAGTTTAAAACCATCAATGACAGCATTCATACGTACAGAGATCGCGCTACTGGCTGGCTCTGTGCTCTGGCTAACTTTAGCCACCCTGCTAACGTTAACCTCCCTGCTAACGTTAGCATCTCGAAACTTGACAATCTTCCTCGGGTTGATTCACTTTGAAGTCTCTGAGTAAGTCGGTCGTCCTGAACGGTTTTTTTTCGTGGCGGCTATTTCGGCCTTACTGGTGTTTAAAATTGCGATATTTACGTCCGCTTCATTCAGGGCGAAGGATTTCTAAGCACACCCCAAAAACATCGCGAGGATGAGCCAGAGGTCTTAGCCGACCTGCAGAAACCCTCTAGTGACTGATTCCTATGACGTTTCTCTCCGGATCTTTATTCCTCTTGGAGCTCGCTCTAGTGTCAGAAATATACGACCTCACAAAATCAATCCAGTTCTTCCTCACGCTGAGGTTCATGTAGGTACAAAATTGGAAAATGATCCATGACATAGTTTTAGATTTACTTGTAACTGGAAGGATCAGCGGCGGATATAGTCCAGAAATATAACCGTGAGATACTTCTTCGGCACGTAAACTCATCTTCGAAGCTCCTTGTGGAGGATTTAAGAGGATCTATTAAGTGGAATATAATATTCATAATTATCTTTTTTTATTCAGGTTTGTTTTGTTCAGGCAGACTAGCGTTCATTAAATATGGAGCGACTGCGCCCCCAAACTATGACTCGCAGCGTTTGCGTTAGTAAAAATGAGACAGCTCTACAGCCGGATCGGAACCACCGGCTCATCCGGTTACCGTTACCATGGAAATGTTTGGTGAACCCCAGGAGTGATGCTGATTCCAGAGCTGCAGGCTCTCTCCAATCTCAACTGCGGGTTTAGCTTATCGGCAAAAAGGTGGCTGCGGCTTATCCTGAGTCCGATAAGGTTCCCCGGCTCGCTGTGGAGGAGCGGTCCGGAGGTGGCGGTGCTATCAAGGGGTGAAGGACGCCTCATTGGACAAGGAGGCGTAGCTCCTCTCCCTGACTGCTACCGCTCCGCCACGCCAGACAAGATTAGTGAGCATCGCGGTTCTGACGCAAATAGAGATAACAGAGGGCTTCGGAGTGGAGAAGGGGGGGGGGGGGGGGGGGGGGGGGGGGGGGGGGGGGGGGGGGGCGAGGGGTGTCGCCATGTGTCATTAACAATCACGTTATTCCCAAACACAAACAGAAGCATGTGGTTCTTTCTGGTTAAAACTGTAGTATTTATAAATACGACGGGAGGGGAAACTTAAAGGAGCATGAGAAAGTCACACAAAAGTAAAACGGTACACTCCGGGTTTAAACGGACGGCGAAATCAAAGCGGATCTGGGGGTATTCGGGGTATTCCAACATTCATCTGCCCGGCAACACTCTCAAGCTCCTCCCATAGGGTCCTGAGGGGTCTCCTCAGATACGCATTCAAGATGTAAAGTGCATTATAAATGAAATTTATTATTATTATTATTATGATATGTCATTTGTCCAGTGAGTACAAGAATAATTCATATAAAAAAAGACATTAAATCCGAGGTACAAAGAGAGAAATACAGAAAATAAAGTCTTAAATTAAATGAAAGTAGAAATTGTTGGTAGTGGAAATGACTAGAATGGGCTAGAAATAAAAACCAGATGAACTAAATGTCCGTCTGAACAAGAAGGTCTTGAGCGGAGATCTAAAAATGTCCCCAGACATTTGATTTGATTTAGATTTTTCCAGAGTCCGGCAGCATCGTAGCTAACTAAGCTAGTTTTCCTGACTTGTTTGGTGGGATACTTTAGGAACAGTTAAAAAATACCAGCATCAGAAGATCTAAGTGCTCTTGTCGGTTGATATGGGAAGAAAAAGGTCCAAAATGTATGAAGGTGTGATACCTTTAAGACCTTTGTAAGAGAATAAAAGAACCTTAAAATCAGCCGGTGCTTTTCCTCGTCTTTGTTAAAAATCTGGGGGAAGCGTTTTGGCTTTATAAGTCATTCGTTGTTTATTATCGGTTTATAACATATCTCTCACTATATCAGAGTGGGTTACTATTTGGCAATATCAAGTTAGCAGTACATATAAGTGGGCTCACTATTTGGCAAACATCAGGTCTCTGATTGTTTTTATATCTAATGGGTTAAAGCAGCTTATTAATGTTTGATAATCATTTACAACTTAGTTAATAAACTACATACAAGCCATTTTTAAATAAGGGGAGTCTTATTGTAAAGTGGTTCCCCTCTCTTACATGAAATAATGCTGTCTTTTCCACCAAAAATAACCAGGTGCCGGTGCTAGTTTGGTGCTTGGTTGGTTCAACTTGCGCACTTCCTAAGACCCTGTTTGCTATTCCATTGGCAAGGACCAAGTCAGAGTCTAGACCAGAGTCTAGACCAAGTCAGAGCCACGCCCTTACGTCGACCAGCAAAGAGTTGGTGCTTCCCTGTCACCAGTTTTGAGAGCCAGGCTGGCTCCAGGCTGGCTCCAAACTAGCACTAGAACCAGCTCAGTTGAAAGCTGAGCTTAGGTCAGAGTACAAGATGACGCCAAGACTTCTAACTCCTGGTTTGGTTTAGTGAACCGGGTTCCAAGTTAGTTAAAAACTGCCTCTCTCTCTTTTTTTTTCCTAGAAACTGTTTTTATGTTTTTATCTTCATTAAGTTTTAAAAGATTGTTATTCATACGGGAAGTCAGCGAGGAAACAGCATTTGGGTCGTTTGGCTCACAGAAAATATATTATTGGGGGTCATCGGCGTAGCTATAGACATTTATGTCAAACTCGTTGATGGTGGTTCATGTATATGGTGACCAGCAGGGGGCCGAGGAGAACAGCAGGGGGCCGAGGCAGCGTCCTTATGCAGTACCAAACGTCTCGCACAAACGGAAACATGATCACTAAGACATGTCTCCGCGTCCTCGTCCTTTCGATCCCTAACCAGACGGCCTGCTAAATCCAGAGCCGGGCTTCATGACTCGGCTCTCTCTTTTTACCATGACGGACCAATTCATCAGCCACATTTACCGCTCAGCGCCACACCAGACCAGCTGTCAATCTCGGGGATCATTTTCCCATCACTCCCGTACTTCAAACTCCTCCTCCAGTCGAGACAGCGACTCCGACATTTTTTGTTATTCAGAATTCAAAAGTTCACACCGGATGACGGATTTAGAAGTCCGGCCCAGCCTTAAGGAAAACAATGGCCTCTTAGCAGCGGCGGTTCTAGGGTTAAGGTCAGCATGCTAACTGCCCGGGTCTCTCTGCACTCACATTGGACCGGTGTTTATCGTGTAAAGGGTACAACAACATAAAACTGCTCCGGTGAAAGACAGATGGACAGAACCTTAGAGCGGTGAGTCGGGTGTATTCCCCCGGCGTGGTCCGTCCCTCAGCAGGGGGTCCCTCTGACGGGGGGGGTGGTGGTGAGAGACCGGAGTAAGAACTCGCGGCTCATGCCGATTCCGCGGCACTCTGCTCACTACCGTAAAACACAGGCGCGAGACCTCCTCGCCTCTCCTCGTCTTCCTCGAGGAGCAGCTGTGTTTCGGCGCGGTCTTAATTTGAAAGGGATGAGCTAAACAATCACAAACCTTTCACTCTGCGATCACTTCACTGTTGATGCAAGGACAGGAAACAGAGTTGCAACCGGAGCCAAGAGAAACTATTTTAAGGCTGAAGTCACGCCTGTTTATTCCCACCGATGACAGAATCCTAAAAGGAAACAGATCCGCGTCTAAATCACCTAAAAACGATGTGATTTTTCTTCAGACACAAAGACTTCCTGGACACCGAGTTTGTTTGAGGCCGTCTTTGGATAGAGATTCTCTTTGTTGGGATTCAAAGCCTTACTAGGAAACTCCAAGGCACACGCTTCTAAATATTCACGGTAACGTTTTTGTCACAAAATACTAACGTTGTACGTTGAAAACAAATGTTGGCAGAGTTTCCGAAACCACCTCGCTGGTTTTGGACCTGGAACCTCCCCTTGGACCAAGGTTTAGAACCAAAGAACCAGACTTTGTTCTGACTAAATGTGGCTATTGGGCTGAAATCAGAACAATGAAGTTAGGGTGGGACATCACCGTTGTCAAATAGTACCGAGGTACCGCTGGTACCAGGTACCCCTCAAGGGGGACTGGACTATGGCAGTCGCAGTTTTAATGGATTTCCCTCCACGAGACACGCCACCATCATGTCAAGCCAATCAGAGGCAAACCGGGGCGGGTCATGGCATCACTATAGTAGGCGATGCTATGCTAAGAAGCGATAGCTGACGGGCTTTCGTTTCTGTTTTTTCAGGTGGACTCAAGCGTGTGTGAAAGTTCTTTTTTTAGCGTCTATAGTGAATAAAAAGGTTTAAATGACCTTTTTTTCACATATACCACAACTATTTACAAAATACAGTTATGTTGAGTTACGAGTAACAAAAAGCCCGTCGTTCAAAACAACACCGGCTTTTTCAAGATGTGGAACCCTTCCTCCAACAAGAGGAAGGGTTCTGGTCACATGACCGTTTAAAGAACAGATTACAGGAGGAGGTTAAACGACCCCCGTGCGAAAACGAGAAAGAAAGACTTGTTGGACTAACCTGAAGCGGATCAGTACCTCCTCCGGGCTCTCTCATCAGACGTGTTCGGTATCGGCCGCTCAGATCTTTCTGACTCTTTCATGCATCGACACCGATTCCATCAGAATGTCCCGCCCTCGACAACCGGCCGGCCCTTTCATCTTAATGAATCTTTCATGGCGTCTAAAGCAGGCCAAACATACGCTGGAACAAATCCCGTCGGCAGAGGCGGCGTCACCACCTCCTCCTCCTCCTCCTCTCCTCTTCCTCCTGCTGTGGAAACGGGTTCATCTCCACACCAGGGACCTCTCGCCGCCCTCTCGCCGTCTATCCCACTCCGGCTCTCTGTCAGTCTGACCTCCTGCGTTTCCTCCCCTGTCTACCTTTACGCCGCCGCCTCTTTCATCCTTCGTTTGATCTCCAGAGAATTCCCTCGTCTCAGATTCTCCGTCTGGCCTCAATATCTTGCCAGACACCGTCCGCGCCCACCCGGACCACGCAAACAATACGCAGTGGGAGCGCGTCTTACTCCACTCTAACAAACACGCTTACAAAAATAAATAAAAATGTATCAGTCTATCTCTGCCTCATCTGAAATAACAAAACAAATTCTGACAAATCCTCTGGTTTTCTGTTTTATTACTTGTCTTACAGAGAAAGCTGAGCCCTTAAATGCTGAACGGTGAACTGGTACAACTTTACGGATCAATCACGTTTGCTCACTCCTTTGTATTTTCTTCGACGTGAAACTTTCATCAGAGTGAGATCTCCCTTTTGTCTTTTAGGATCTATGTTAAATGAAGAGGATTGGCCGACTGTTGATTTCGCAGCCAATCATTCTGGCAGATCTGGGAGTTTGGCTGGCCGTTAGCTTCCCTTGTGAAGCTAACGCTGTTCTTTTTTAGTGCTAGCCGTGTTTGTGTTAGCATTGAGAAAATGATATTATAGAATCGTCCGCCACAGGATGTTCGCGTTAGCGCGATAACTCCAAAAAGCTTTCATGGATCCTTTTCTAATTTTACACCAACATGGACCTTAATGAGAGGAAGAACTGGATTCGTTTAGGGAAAGGTTTGTTGTATATTTCCAACACTAGGAAGAACTTTATCTCCAAAGATTCCTGGGTCAAAATTTGGGAACCTTTTGTTTTGATCCGGTCCAAATGTGTTTCATATGAATCGACCCGAGGAGATTTATCTGTAATACGTCACGTTCCACTATAACAGTTCATATTTTACTCACTAGGGGGAGCCTTTTAGGAAAACCAATGTTTCCCGGATATAACTTCCTTAATCTTGATCCGATTCCTTTTTTTTTTTTAACAAAAAATACTCTGGACAAAACCTCAAATTTAATTAAGCAGTTTAATCAGAGGATTGTTTGTACAATGCAGGGAATAGGGGGCTTTTCGCGCTCTATGGGGACATTATCCTGGGTTTTTTTTGTTATGTTTTATTACACCTTAGTTCACCCGAAGGTGGAGATTCACCTCGTACACAACCTGTTCCAACTTCTTGATTACTTTTACTTAAAAGTACTTAACATCAACGTGAATTTATTAATAAATAATATTTCACTTAGGGTGGTAATAAATCGTTCCTTTTCCCTTTCCTTCCTTCCTTCCTTTCCTTCCTTCCTTTCCTTCGTTACATTTCCGACCGCCTAAACCGGGACGTAACATCAAATACTCTCCGTCACTGTAACGACTGTCCCTTTAAAGTTTTATTAATTAATACCGTTTCTACTCCTGCTCATTGTGAGGATAAAGTAATTGGATTTAAAAATGGATGACTTTGCATCCAATCCCTCCCGTGATAAATCCTGCATGTTCACTAAAGCGCATTTATTGTTAATTAAAAGGTCGTTTGTTTGGTTTTTTTGACGCCGTGCCTTTAAATGATCTGAACAGGATTTAAATTTGACACTGAAGGCAAGAGCAGCGACTGAGGAAGTCCACACTTCACTCCAATCAGCTGTCAGCTGAAGTAAGGCAGCCTGGACCACACACACACACACACACACACACACACACACACACACACACACACACCTTTAAGAGTTCTTATCTGCAACTGTCAGCTTGTGAAGGTGTGAGTGGAGGAAAGGCCAGTGGAAAGTGTGCGGCGCTCGAAATCCCGATTGTCGGCGATTCGTTTCCTGTCTGGCCTCCTGCGGTTTATATTAGCGCCGTTTTTACCGCGGAGGAGAAATCCATCCCATCACAGGACGTACAAACAAGAACACACAACAGGTGGGGGGGGTTCGCCGACGACTCATCGACCCATAGAGGAAATAACTGTCAGAATAATCGTTAAAAAGGAGAATAGAACGTAGTTAAAGCCAAAGTTGCGACACCGTCTATTCAGGAATTATGGAAATAATGAATAATTATAGGTTAATAAAAGGTTTATTAACATGTTATACATCAGGTTTGGGTGTTTTTGTAATTTGTTGTAATTGTAAGAGCTGGAGAGCCGCGAGTGAAGCGTCGCAAAGACGTGATCCTGTCCACTCATCAGCCATAACAATAAAACCACCTGTGCAATATTCACCAGACCACTTTGGTAGGTACTAAACCACCGCAGACATGCAAAACCCAACAAGAGCTGCAGCTCTGGAGATGTTCTGATTCTGATCTAGTTGTCCAGTAATCAAAACATAATCTTTGAGATTGGATTAAGTTCTTGCACCTATAAGCAGGTAGATCATAGTTGGACTCTCAGGTTTTAGTCTGGGAAGCATATTCAGAAGGGTCCAGGTTCAAAACCCCCTCTGGCCTCGGGACCTTCTACATGGAGTTTGAATGTTCTCCAGTATCTTCGGTGGATTGGCAACACCAACGCCGGAGAATGGATCAGAACTGGATCAGAACTGTCTTGTTTTTAGTGGCAACGGAAATGATATTCAGAGTTTCCCACAGGTTGAGAATTTTCTGGCGTTGGTGGGCAGGTCTGTGTGCATCTACCAGGGCGGGTCTTAAGTTACCTGGGCGGGCCGCCCAGGTAGATGGCGGTTTTGTTCAGGATTTAGCTCGGTAACATTATAAGATCTGTCACATTTGACCACAAACTGAATCAGAAACCGTTTCAGTTATCAATCGGAACCTCCTTAAAGTCCGTATCAGTTATTTGCTAACGTTAGCGGAGCAGCTATAGCTAGCAGGAGCTAGGAATGTCCCCGAACGAAACCAACAAATAAATCAAAATTGACTCAAGCGGGCTTACGAAGTTTTAAGAAATGCACCGAAGGGGAAAACGGGAGGGTTAATCTCAACAGGTACACATACACAACGCCGACCAGCTTTGTTACTTTCACTCCCCGGGCGCTTCAGAGGCTCCGCCCTCTGCTCCCTCAGGGATGGGTCAGATCATTTCACTATGTTGTTCTGTGTGTGACTCTGTGATCCATGAAGGATTTCTTCTTTCTTCTAACACACAAACCAACCAAAGCCTTAGCAGAAGTGTCAATCATCTCCATCGGCCGCATCAAAGATGGCTGCAGTTCACTCAGGGATAGAACCTGCGCCCTGCTTCTCCTGGTTCTTTCCTCTTTAGTACCGGGACCGTGGCGCTTCCTGTGTTTGGGTTGGCTGGCGGACCACTTTCCTCCCCTCAATCACTCATTCTCTTCTTTTTCTTTGGCATTCCAGCTCCTCCCACTTTAAACTCCCTTCATATGATAAACCCCCCCCCCCCCCCCATTCTATTCTCTCCCTCTCTCTCTTTCTACACTTCATCGTCATTATTCTCCCTGTATCCTCCTTCTCCTCCTCCTCATCGTACCCTCCTCTCTATCCTCTCTCTCCATGTATGGGCAGAGTTCTCGGCGCTAAATCTCCTTCAGGAAAACCGACGCGGCCAACGTTTCCCCGGATTTGGCGGAGAACGGCGTCTCGCTGGCTCGGTTAGACGGCGAGAGCAACAGGTTTGATCCTGAGACGCCTTCTTTTTCAAACGTCTTTGACAGAATATCTCAACAATCCAATGTTCTTTTTTTTTATATAATGACGGCTGACAACACGGAGTCAGAAACCCTGTGAGGGAACATTTGGAAAAACTGAGCCAGAATGACCCCATCTTCAGTTTCCAGGACTGCAAACGCAGAGATTCAGTGTGCGACGTCCGCATTTGGCTCTAGAACAGTTCCCTGAACTCTTCCTGCCGCCTGAGTGGAGGACAAAAGTCATGGTGGTGATCCTGTGGCTTTGTGGACGCCACGTAATGAAGGTCTCTTATTCAACCGCTGACAAGCAGACGTCGCATTACTGAACATCACTGAGCGTTTCTTCTGGCTGACAAGGAACGGAATATAACAACGGCTGCAGCAGCTGTCACACGGAGAACTAGGGCCACAATGACAGAAAAAAGGATTTCAAAATTGCGATTAAGAGACAAAAGTTGTAATTTTTACGAAAATAAAGTGGTTATATTAGTGAGCCTAAAGTAATCTGACTACTTCATCACCACAGTCTCTGTGTGTGTGTGTGTGTGTGTGTGTGTGTGTGTGTGTGTGTGTGTGTGTGTGTGTGTGTGTGTGTGTGTGTGTGTGTGTGTGTGTGTGTGTGATGCATAGTCCGCTGGCTGCATGTATCAGCCAGCATGTGTCGTAAACAGCCCATAATAAATAATGCAAGATTTTTCCACAAGCATATGCTCCCGAAGCATCCTGGGAATATTTCTGACACGCGTCCCAACGTGTCGACTACCTGCTTGCTGTTCGGCTCCAGGCGTCGCTGGTGGAGAAGCGGATTAGCGTTCACGTTATCGTCCGCCGAGAGTTTCTGCCACCAAAACCCGCAAAAATGAAGCGATTTATTTTTGTGCAAACGTCAGCATTTCCCTTCCAGTCCTTGAGCGGATGGATCACCGACATGCGATGAAAATGAATCGCAGTAGAAGCAGAGGGATGTTTCTTTGTGAGGCTCTATCCACACAATCAAAACGCTCTCGTTCTACAAAGTGAGCTGAACTAGTTACAAATATAGAATTTAAGAGATAATCACCCGCTTCATTAGGACACACAATAATCTGGCTTTAGCTTATTAACTGTAGAGTTAGTTAGCAGGTTAGTACAAGGGGTGGAGGTAAAACGTGATTATCAGGTCACGCCTACTTGAACCAATCGAAAAGCACTTCCTGTTTATGTCTCCATTTACTTTTATACTTTAACATTTTTTTTCCTCCTTACTTCCAATGAAGTAAACATTTTTTCTTCTCTCTAGGAAGTTTTTTTTACATCGACGGTTTGTTTGTTCGTTTGGCTGATTGTTAGCAAGATTACGTAAAAAAAGATTGGACGGATTTGTACGAAATATTACCCAGAGGTAGGTTTCTGTATATCCTAGAAATGTTTCGATTTTGGTGATGTTGGTTGTGTCGCATTTGGCAAAAGAGTTAAGTTGCTGGGTAGTAACTCGGTCAGTTTGGGGTTGTTGTCAAAAGACAAATTTAAGTCGGAGATATAGCAGCATTTTAATAATAATAATAATAATAATACATTTATTTTAAAGGTGATCCAAACATCAACTCACACAGAATTACATTTTCATTACTTTGAAAGTGGAGTTGGGGGCTCAGTGCGCTGAGCAGAGACGCAGAAGTGGAAGATACAATAGAATAATGAGTGGGGAACGGTACGGAGTGTTTAAGAAAGTTTACCTGGATTTTTTATCTTTGCTTTAAACACAGCTGAAACTTTTGTTTTACATCTGATACTTTTATCGTTCGATGATCAACTTCCTCCGACAAACTGGGCGTCATCCTTGCTGCCCTCCGGAGGAAACTCAAAAAATAACATCTAACGGCTTGAACAAACAATTGCTATTGTTATTCTAGTATAAAAACATTCAATTCATCTTTCATTTTATTTTCAATCTTATATACTAAAATATTCATAATTGGTGTTCGAGTAACAATTACGATATTATGTTACGTTTTTTTCCTCTTATCGTGATAAACAAATTTGATACAAGCCTCAAAAAAATGCTTTTAATGCAACAGGATAAGGATTACGGATAGTACAAGATTTCAAAAATAAAAGCACCAGTCTTCTATGAAAAACCTCATATTATAATCAATTTTCTGCTTATAATGGTGTTTTTTTCTATTTTACAAAGTAGCTTTTTAACTTTCTGCTGTATTAAAGTGTTTGAAGTACTTCTCCCACAACTGAGGAAATCTAATTACGACTCATCTTATTCCATCAGTCGTTTGTAGCTTCCTGTAATTGTCCCTCCACCACCGCGACGCTAACGCCGCCGCAGCAGCTCAGAGAGAAAGTCCGGGAGAAGAAGCGGTAATTAAGCCGTGGACCTCTTCTCACCTGCTGCTCCACTAAGTACTGCCGGCGCTGGCTGGGCCGGACCAATACTTCATTACGGCTTAAGTGAAAAAGAATCAATAGCGGCAAGAAGTGCAGTCGGGCGTCTGCGGCCTCCGCCGGGCTTCCCTGTCAGGCATCAATCAAAGTCAGAAAGAAGGAAACGGACACGAGGGTCCGGCGGGAGAAAAAGCTGACCGGCAAAGATCCAAAGAGAGGAGAAAGCGCCAACGCTGGACGGGATTGACGTGCGGCTAGCGGTTTTTGATGCTGAGTAGCTTAGAGCAGCAGAGTAGAATCATAAATCTCTATGATAGAAACTTAGGGACCGACCATCAGCGGAAAAACGGGAGTCAGAGTTTTGCCAAGAGGAGACTTTAACATGCAGAGACCGCAAAGAGCCGAGAAGCAAACTACCAACCTTTCAATGAGTGGATGCCCACGCTGCTCCCTGAGCAACGGCATGTTACAGGTTTCATGCACCTGTGCATGTTTTCCTATTCCACCAGGAGAGGGTCCAGGTCTGGTTCCGAGTCAGTGCCTAATATAGAACCGGTTCTTTGTGTTTCCACAGAGGTGCGAACTAGTGCCAGAGAGAAACCGAAATCCGTGGTGTCCTAAAAGAACCCGGTATGTCAGTGGTAGGGGAACATCCACTGAATACAAGTAAATCCAATATAAAAAAGACAAGAACTACAACGATGGCTGTTTGGACTGACCGACAATGTTCTGTTGAGGAGGAGACGGACCTTCACTGGGCCTTTGTGACCTGATTCAAAGGTTTCTGACGTAACGGCGTGTTTCTGGCGCCTCTTTGATGCAAGAATGTGGCTCTATGGCCTCTGTGACATAGTGGCATGGCTTTAGCACCCAGGGTCCACATGGAGGTCCGGACTGGACTCACGTGGGCCGCGTTCGGTCTGAGTTGTTTGGACAATGTCTTCTTCTTATTATTATTATGTCTTCAAAGCGGTTTTACAAGTTAGGTCTGAAATGATTCTGTTTTGACTTAACAACATCGACAAAAGGACATTTAAGAAACCCGTTGAAAAAGGCTGGGCGGACGTCTTTCCTCTGCCGGAATAAAACGGTAAAAGTGGACCGGTGCTCCTCGTATCCAATCCTGCAGTCAGGAGCGGCTGCACCTCAGAAGACAGTGAGGCCCTCTCAGGTTTTATCAAAACGTGTTTTTAAGTGTTAAACATGTTTATTAATTAGTGTTTCAAATTTTTGTCATCCATACAATCTCTCCTAAATGCCACGCCAGCCCCTTGCAGTGCATTCTGGGACTTGTAGTATCTGGGCTGATAGTGCAGAACACCAGGAAGTCAGTTATTATAGGAATTAGATATTGTCTAGCAGACTGAATATATAATTGTTCTGTGGGCCCGATGTCTGCTCCAGAACCTCTGTGACATAATGACGTGGCCCTGGTGCCTCTCAAGCCAGTCCAAAGCCAAACAGAACCGACTCCAAACTGGCCCTAGCTCCAATCCCCAGAACTAAAACCTAATTTTGAATTAATGGAAAATATGCACACGAATGTGATGCAATAGAATTTCAACATCTTTTAGACCTTTCAGGAAAAAATTGGCGAGTCTGAGCCGGGCCTCAGGGAATAGGTCCAATGATCCAATACTTTCTCAACAAAAACAAAGAGAAGAGAACTCCTCTCCTCTTTCAGCCGTAATGAAATGATTTTCCAGCCACTTTGTCTAATCGCAGAAGACACGGAGGAGGAGCTAGAGTAAATATTTGTCTTTGCTCCGATACATGGAGCCAGACAAACACCGGAGACCTCATCCACTGGAGTTCTACAAGTGAGACACCAGCGAGTCGACAACCACCTGTTTCTCCTCGGGAGTGGAGGAGGGCAAAAAAGAAGGACCTGCTCCTCCGATCGATCCCACGACAACCAGCTACAACCCGCAGCTTTGACTTCCTCCGCCCGTGCAGCAGAAAACGACCGACCGCGACTCTGAATATCATCACGTGGAAAGTGGGTCACTGACGCAACCTTGTAAAAATGACATGTAAGACTGGGAGGTCGGGAAGTAGAACAACACTGAGCTAGCAAAAGAACAAACAACCTATTATAAGAATGTGTAGAATATCCATCTATCATGTATCAAATCAATGAAACCCCTTTGCTGCGTTCTGTTCATGCATTCAGGCGTTTTTGAGGAATTTTGTGTTTCTTTAATATTCTTTATTTTGCATCTTGTCAGGAAGTCTGGTTCTGGTGGTTACCGGATTAGGACAGTTTAAGCTGAAGCGTTTCTGCACAAGGTTTGAAACTGCAGAAAGAGCATGAAGCAAACCTCCTATTCACAAGCATCCAATAATATTTACCACCAGACTCTGGGGAAGTTCTCCCAGGCTGACGACACACAGATGAGAAAAAGACAATTTTAACTTTCAAACCAGCGAGGAGGTCACAGAGCCTCCATGTCGCATTCTACTACTGGGCCTAGCATACTTTTCTCTTGTTGTGGAATTTCGCGCTCCTCTCCAGTATAAAAACAAATCAAAGATCTACATTAACAAATGTTAAGGAGAAATTCCTGCAGATGCCTCCATTAATTTCTGCTTTATTGCCAGCTTCTAAATCTACCGACATCTCCAACAAACTCACCGAGTATCTCTCAATACTCTATAGTCGATCGTCTGTTGCACCATCCACTTCCGCGTCTCTGTTCAGCCCACTGATCCCACGACTCCACCCCCAAAGTAACATCAATGGAATCAAAGGAACAAAGGCATCAATAATGGAGAGTTTCAAGAGAGCGTCTCGTCACATTGTGACATCACAACACACACATCACAATATTTGTTTAACGCACGAAACATGTAACGTCGCCAAAATGTCATAACCTCCAGGATATTCCAAAACCCAAATCTGCGTGAGACTTCGTGCAAATCCGTTGATTAGTTTCCCGTAATTTTGCTCAAACACAAACAGCTGAAATAACAGGAGTGAAAAAAAAACATAACCTGATGAAGGTAATAAAAATGAAACTGTAAAAGTAAAGAAGAAAAGATCTCAGAGCCTCACATACGTCTGAAGGATGAGGCATGGCAGCAGATTCATAATCCTGCAGGGACTATTCAGATCTATTCTAGACAAAAAACAAACAAACAAGAAAGTAGAAGAAAGAGCAGCAAGAGCTTCAAAACGCCGAAGATCATATTCATCACTCCAGGAGTCTTCCTCCACCTCACGCTTTGTTCGACAGAAGGTGTGTCAGCCCGTGTTTCCAGCTGTGACGCCTCTTTCCTGATCCCTGCAGGTTTACGCTCCACAGCGACAGCGGCAGAACTTAAAGTCCGTTCCCCGCTGCTGCAGAGAGGCTACAGAACCGGCTGACCCCGCTCCAAAAATGGCGAAAAGAAGCATTCCTTAAACGCTAAAGTACACTTGGCACCACGGTGCATGAGTCCAAAGATAGACCCGCGGCCCGGGCCTCGGAATCCACCCGGACTTCATTGAAAAAGGAGCAGGAAGTTTCCGGCTTCGTCGGGGATTATGTAAAGGAGTAGGAATCGTACCGACCCGCCTGTGCGACACCGGCAGCCAGCGGAATAATTGCCCTCCGTGGGGAACCGCGGCCATTAAAGCGGCCCGGTAAACGGTGCCGCATCGATCACGGCATCCGACCGAGGCGGCATTAATTAAAAAAAAGGCGAATTTGAAATGAAATATCACCGCTTTGGGTCAGAGCGTAATCCATACGGCGCACGGCGAGGAAAGCGGAGAGGGAATTAGCATGGAGTTAATTATGATACACTGATATGCATGTTTCCTGTGGGTGAGGTGGGGGTTGGGGGAGGGGGGGTGAAGGGGAAATCAACAAACACCACATGGGCTGTGGTGAAATATCCCTGGAGGTCTCCGTAGTTCTGGTGTCGGCAGCAAACGGACTTTGTGGAACTCCTTTGTATGTGGTTGATGTTGTTTTCAACACAACAAGATAATTAGTTGTGTTTTCTGGGACGTGTGTATGCTATATTTAAGAGTCAAAGCAGAAGTCCTCATTCCCAGCATCACATGGTTCTGGTTATAAAAGCCCTGACGTATGACTGTGGCGGTCCGGAGCTATTTTTCCATTTACTGGCGGAGACTAAGCCTGAGTGAACATGACAAACTTTATTAAAAGAGTCACCGCTTTACAATCCATACTTTCCAGCACGGGAATAAGAACAACACCGTATCTGGAATTAATTACTGCTGATGCTTTCAATGTACTTTTCCCCCAAAACCGCACCGAGCCACAAACCCAATCGCAGACAAGTGAAGGCCGGACCCTCAGAAATGGACATCTGAGGATTTAAGGGATCAGAACAGAGAATATTTGCATCATTATGTCCCACTAGGGGGTCGTTTTGGGTAATTATGCCTCAAAGCAGTTACAGCTCTGAACAATGCGGCTGTAAAGTTTTGCTTTTGTCACCACAGTCTTGTGTTTTCTGACGTTTCCAAGTTCAATATTTCTGTGCGACGTGACGTGATGAGTGCTAGAACACAGATGTGCCCAATCACTGGAAAGAAAACGGACCGTAACCTCTAACTGCCTCCGAAACCCACATAAAAAGCACATGATACAATCCAAAAAGGTAAAAAAAACAAAAACAACAACAACAAGTAGACCAATGATGAGATGATAACATTCAGGGCCCCCAAAAATGTTGAGTAAACATTCTCAGTGAGTTCTGTACACTCACACACCGATGGAACGGCCATTGGGAGCAACTTGGGGTTCAGTATCTTCGACCCCAAGTTGGACAATCGACATGTGGCCTTCAGGGACCAGAGATCGAACCAACAACCTTCAGATAAGTGGACAAACGCTCTACCAACGGAGCCACAGTCGCCCCAATGGCTACACCTACCATTAGGTACCATTGTCACTCCAGCGATATGGACTTTGAACGAGAGGCGGGGAAAAGTCGCCGGTTCAACACCAGGTGAAACCGAGAACTTTCTTGCACTCACGGACATTCAGAGTTTAAGAAAGTTGGAGTACCTGCAGCAAATATTTGGAGTAGATGCAAACACAGAAAGGCCCCCGAGGTCAGAGGTGGACTTGAACCAAGAACCTTCTCGCCGTGATGCAACAGTGCTAGCCACCATTACCCACAAGTAATGTAATCGTGAAGGATGACATGTATGTGAGACGGCCACGCTCCGCAAAATCAAGGCGCTCTTTAGCCAGCAGAACTTGGGCTTGCTGTTTAAGGCAACACAAAAACGTGGCACTGTTCTGCCACTGTTGTGTTCACTGTCCAAAAAGAAAAAAGGAATCTTACAGAAGGTTGTCGGTGTACGAGGAGGTTCTTCTGACCCGCGGCACAAAGCAGAGGGACACCAAGGACGGCCCGCAGACTTAGATTGGAAATTTAAGGACGGTACTGAAAGAAAGATCGGGTCCGCTGAAGGATCTATAAGCAACAATACCGAAGGAAACAATAAGTTGCCACCTACGGTTGCTGCAGAACGCTCAGTTTTGACCTTGAATTGTAAACATCACTGTCATACTCTTCTCCCGAGAAACCCCCTAGTTAATGCTTTGCAGACTTTCCACATCATCTCCTCCTCAGCTCCTTTTAACGGGACGCTGACATTCACAATTTGGCCCCCA
>JBBDHG010000058.1:507500-577500 GCA_037951165.1 Lophius americanus
TTTAGAATCGTATCAGCTCATTTTCGTCTGCTTCCCCAAATCCCAAAGGAGACGCTCCTTTGGCTCCGAGGGTCTCCGGCTTGTTCAATTCCGCAATCTCTTCTTTTCTCTCCAGTCACTTCGGATCAGACCGTCAACAGAGAATATCTTAAATATGAATAATCTACAAACTCGCGACACTTCAGGGTCAAATCCAACTTGTGTTTTATGTCACTTCCCTCTAAATATTTAATGCTGCCATCAAGGATGAAACCTTAAACACGCACATCAGTGGGGGAAGTACTGCCCCTCGTCTGTGGAACGCCCTCCCCGACCATCTGAGGGCTCCACAGACGACTGAAACATTTTAAAAAGGGCTTAAAAACTTTCCTTTTTAGAAGAACCTATAACTTTAATTAACATTGTTGCTTTTTGGTCATGTTTTTATATAGTTATTATTATATTACATTTTTTTATTTATGCTTTTATCTGCTTTTACTTTGTAGCACTTTGAGATTATATTCAAGTTGGAAAACTTATCGTACGAAGTTCAACAAGGATGTTCAAAAAAAAAAAAAAAAAAAAACTTTACGGGAAATTACTTTGGTTTTTTTTTGACATTCTGTACATTTGTTCCGATAAAGGGCTTTTCATGACATACTTAACCCCGCATCCGCCATTTATTTGTGATAGTAGACTCCTCTAACTTCCTGCAACTGGTCATAAAACAACCCAAAAAATTGCTTCATGTAGGAGCTTTGAGACTCTAAGGATTAAAAAAAACCCCGGGTCAGTTTGACCCTGAATAAAGACCAGCCCCTTTTTTGCCTGACCAATGTTTTGGCTGTTTTGCAAAAGTGAAACCTCCCCTGGATCAAGTTCCTGATATATTTGGACTGGATAAACCTGAAAAGGCCAACAGAGAAAAACAAAAAGCCAAAAATTCAAACCTGCTAACCGTTGGTGTGGTACGGTCTAGAGTCGGCTGGGTCCAAGGTATTCTTGTTCTGTCTACCAGAGTGTCTTGGACCTAGTCTGGACCAACTGAGGCGAGTGTACAAGTGCCTCAAAACATGATGCAAGGGTTAGAATTCGCTGTTTCTGGCCAGTGGTGGCATAGTGGCATAGTGGGTGGCACTGTTGCCTCACAACAAGAAGGTTGAGGGTTCAATTACCCCTGGGAACCTGGGTTCTATCTCGGTGCCCTGATTTTCTTCCCGCATCAATAAAAAATAAAATAATAATTATATAAAAACATGACCAAAAAGCAGCAATGTTAAATAAAGTTATAGGTTCCGCTAAAAAGGAAAGTTTTAAGTCCATTTTTTAAATGTGTCAGTCGTCTGTGGAGCCCTGAGATGGTCAGGGAGGACATTCCACGGACGAGGGGCAGCAGAACAGAAGGCCTGATCACCCATGGTGCTGAGCTTAGTCCGGGGAAGGAGGAGGTATGAGTGGGTAGAACGGAGGGATGGTGTTGAGGTCAGTGGGGGGAGTAGTTCTTTTAGGTAGGGGGGGGGGCGTTACCATGGATACACTGGTGAGTGAAGAGAGTAGAGAGAAAATGTGGAGGTGGGTGGATTACAGGGGAGCTGAATCAACTCCCCGCAGGAGCTGTGAGTGTATTCAGTGTGTCGGAGGTCACGGAGGTCTGCCGGGGGGTCAACTCTCAGGAGCCGGTCTGCGTTAACCCGACTATAATAAGACCGGGGAGCTCAACTATAAAACAGGAGGAGGTGAGGCAGGGGTCGGAACAAGTAGAGCAACACAAACACACAGTCACATGGGTCGGAGGAGTTCTGACGACTGAAGAGACGAACGACAGCGGAGATGTTCCCCTCCTTAAACGACACCCGCCGAGGTGGAGGAGGTCACCGAGGTGGAGGAGGTCACCGAGGTGAGGCGTCTGGAGGTCATGGGAAGGATCATCTGTGGCTAAATAAACCTCTGACAGCTGATCACACACACATCTTTTCTGTTTCCTGAAGAGGAACTGTTTCACGTTGCACCCTAACTGCATCAAGCCAAAACACTGTGACCTTCTTTTTATTTTTTTTTAAACCCTTTAATGTCCTTGTCATGAAAATGAAAACTTCTTCTTTCCTTTTGGGGAATTTAATAAATTCCATTTATTATTAATTCTATGTCTTAGAGACCAATTTGCCCATAAAATGACAAATCATGTGATCAAGCATGATTTCACATGGTGAAAGAAGAAAAACGCAAATTTTTATATTTCATGGAAGTTTCCATCAATTTTAATTCGATCAATTCTCCGTCACTAACTTCATTATAGAAGGAAATCTCTGAACCGTTTGGTAAATCCTGTTTTTTAGAAAACGTTTTTACTCTTGATTCACTCCTTTTTTAGGTTGAATCAAGTTACATAATTCCTCAACGCTTTAAAATGTTCTTTTATCGACTTACTTTCTCAGTATCCAGGGTTGAAACCCGCCTCTTTTGACATGTGGGGTCCCCCTGGGCACCATCCTTGGCCCCCTTACTCTTCAGCATGCAACTGGGTCACATTATAAACGGGTCCAGTCGCATTTTCCAATCAGAAATAGTGACTCAACATGAGCTCAACCAAAAAGTTGAGAAGAGAATAAAAGGTTGCATGGTCGGAAATTTAAAACAAACTTTCTAATTTTCCAGGATATCTTTCTTGAGCAGGGCTTTTTAAGAATATCTAAGGTGAAAATGGAACAATCTGATTGGTCGAGCTTCTAGAGACCATCCGATTGGTTTCTCTCGCTTTATTACTTTGGCCATGAAAAACTTTCTGTCGCAGTGTTTGGCTTCCTTCTGCTTCCTATGTCGGACTAAAGCTAACAATAACGCTAGCATCTGGTTCTGAGCTAACTGATGGTGTATACAACAGATCGGCCACAACATTATAACCACTTACAGGTGAAGTCAGAATAAATGTTCATGAATGGGATGTACTTGTGTAGCACCTTTGCTAGTCTGATGACAACTCGGGGTGCTAGAACATAATCAACAGCTTTGATGATCTCGTTACCGTGGTTACCTGTCTGAGCAGCTTTGTCAAGAACCAAATGGCTAGAGGTCTGAGTGAGGCCATCTCCAAACTGCAGGACTTGTCTGGTGTTCCTGGTCTGCAGTGGTTAGCACCTGCCAGAAAGTGGTCTAAGGAAGTGGTCTAAGGAAGTGGTCTAAGGAAGTGGTCTAAGGAAGGCCAACAGAGTTATAGCAGCTCAAGGCTAGTTGATGCACATGGGGAATGAAGGCTAGCCCGCGAGGTCTGATCCCACAGAAGAGCAGAGATTTCTGATAAAGTTAGAGAGTTGCCAGAACTCACTGCAAATTATACCGATATATTAATATCAGGCAGGTGGTCTTAATGTTATGGCTGATGTATGTATACGCTTTAAGGAATCTTGCAGGAAATTGGATGATGTGTGAAGTTAAAGCTGGTTTTGTGGTGTGTTTGTCATGATTTATAAGATAATCTTTAATTAGACCAGGTGTCTCTTTAATGAACGGTCATAATGTTTGGATATTTTTACAGAGCGAAAAATCTTCTTTTTTAAGGAAGCCGACATGTTGTGTTACGGCGTAATGTATGATCCTTAAGGCTAAATGGATGATCTGGTGACAAAACAGAGCGCTCCTGTTCCCCGGTTTGGAGGAACCCCTGATGAAGATGACAGAAAGAGGCGAGGATCACCGGTCAAACATTTGAGTTAGATAAACCTGAAGCCCAGTTTCATTCAGGATGACGTGGGAAAAGAGTGTTTGTGTGTGTGTGTGTGTGAATGTGCTACATTGTTCCAGACCACCCACCTGCAAACACACACACACACACACACACACACACACACACACACACACCTGATAATACATCTGCTTGTTTTACACCCTTTTCAGCCAGACGCCCCTGAACAAACACATTAAATATGAATGAATATACAGAAGAACTCCGTCCCAGATACATTAATGACAAACATAATGAACTGTGTACGTGTGTGTGTGTGTGTGTGTGTGTGTGTACGTGTGTGTGTGTGTACGTGTGTGTGTGTTCATGGTGACCTTCAGGCACAGCTGAGGGACTGACTGCCAGCGCTGCTGTTCATATGATTGGAATGCATGACTGAATGCCATCCATGTGTGTGTGCGTGTGTGTGTGTGTGTGTGTGTGTGTGTGTGTGTGTGTGTGCGTGTGTGTGTGTGTGTGTCCTTTCTTACTTTACTTCCAGGCTTTAGTCCTGTAAGTACATATACAATGACAATAAAGTCTGTCTGTCTGTAGTTTGGTGTGTTGATAAGGTAACCATGGAAACACACACACTAAGAAGTAAGAAAGAAAGGCTGTATCGATTCCACACACACACACACACACACACACACACACACACACACACACACACACACACACACACACACACACACACACACCCTTGTGATGTCATCTCATTTAACTCCTACTTACTCAAAAACAAAGAAAGGGCAAATATTTTCTTTAAAGCTGGTTCCGTGTTTCAAACCGCTGACTCGAGTCAAAGTTCTGTGTTGCCTCGGGATTTTGGGACTTTTTCACTTTTTCCCCACATTCTGTCTCGTCATGTCTGGAGACGTTTGTTGTGTCTCTCTTGGGTTATGGAAAATTGTGTGTTTTTAAACTAGAATCACAAATTCACATTTCTTGTGGAAAAATCATAATGACTAGTGTATTTTTCGGTGCTCTTATTTTGAAGGATCACAGAGAAGGTGAGGCTGCTCGGCATTGTGTACGCATTCTCACCTGTTGAAAGTAAGTAACCAATCATACGACACTTCGAGGTGAAAATTAAAACTTCCTACGCCTCGTTCAGTCCATTATATGTTCTATTCATTTCTTCGTTCAGGGACTTCAGGCCTCGAGGCTGGCTCTTAGCTCCCGCTAGCTTTAGCCGCTCTTCTTACGTTAGCTTCTTGAAACTTACAATATTTCTCGCGGGTGGAATCCCACCTATTATTGTAAAGCGCAGGATTAAAGACTCCATCCATATCCTTATCTTTAATTATCACCATAATGAGTTTGTCGCAGGTCGTCCGTTTTTAGGCTGTGAAAATGCAAAGAACCAGTTCCAAAGTAGGCTCCGCCTCCAAACCAGACCAGGAAGTGGGTTAATAGAAAAAGACAGAGGGCCCTTAGATGAAATCACTGTGATTTCTGTATGTGTAGAAGAACTTGCCCACGTCTGCTGCCCCGGTGTCGACCAGCGGCGATCAGTTCTGACCGATGTTAACCTTTCCTCGGATCGGATAAAGGCTCAGAACGAACCTTTCAAATGTAATTTCGCCATCAGCATGAAAGGCGCCGAGCCTCCTGATTCATTCCACCATCGGAACCGCGGATCATTGTGATTCGGAGCCGCTCAAGCAGTCGGCCAGAATAGAGGGCGATAGAATTACACCACTCAGAGGGGACAATTATACCACATCAATAAGAGCGGAGGGTCGCCGCCGCCGTCGGCCATTCAGAGCTTTTTTCAGCCGCCGGTGCCAAAAGGTCGTACATATCTGCGCCTGAAATCAGACTCTCAAGGGCCCGACGGGGACGACGAGCGATAATTGAGATATAAAAGATGAAGGCTGGAAATAGCCTGAGTGGAGGGAAAAGGACACACACACACACACACACACACACACACACACACACACACACACACACACACACACACACACACACACACACACACACACACACACACACACACACGGCTTTGTGTGCCCGCTCCAGTGGGCACACACTCGCAGATGTTAGCCCCGCCTCCAGCAGGGCATCTGTCGCTGGTCATCAGAGAGGGAACATTCCTTTCTCCAGCCACGCCCACAAACACACATCAGTTTGAGGAATGAAAACAGTCCGTTTCTCTCGGCCCGCCTCAGCGGCCGGTTCTGCCGCGAGTCTCCGGGTCTCGGGTCGCTCAGGTCTTATTGAATGGGACAAGAACATTAAACATTAGGAGTCTTTAAAACAACTATAAACTACGACAGGAAGCAAACTAGTCATCGAGTCAAAGTCGAGTCTAAAACCTTAATCTCCAAGTTACACGCCAAGTATCACCGCCAGGAAAAGTGAAGACCAGGTCCATGTCCTGACCTTCAGAGGAGCATGTCGAAAGTCCCGTCTGTCAAGTCATCCTGAGACTCAGTTACAAGACTCGACTTTAAAGGAGTCACAAACAAGTCTCAAGTCTTCGATTCAAGAGCAAGTCTCCAGTCTCAACCTTCAAGTCACAAACAAGTCTCCAGTCTTAACCTTCAAGTCACAAAAAAGTCTCCAGTCTTAACCTTCAAGTCACAAACAAGTCTCCAGTCTCAACCTTCAAGTCACAAACAAGTCTCCAGTCTTAACCTTCAAGTCACAAACAAGTCTCCAGTCTTAACCTTCAATTCACAAACAAGTCTCCAGTCTCAACCTTCAAGTCACAAACAAGTCTCCAGTCTCAACCTTCAAGTCACAAACAAGTCTCACGTCTTAACCTTCAAGTCACAAACAAGTCTCCAGTCTTAACCTTCAAGTCACAAACAAGTCTCCAGTCTTAACCTTCAAGTCACAAACAAGTCTCCAGTCTTAACCGTTAAGTCACAAACAAGTCTCCAGTCTTAACCTTCAAGTCACAAACAAGTCTCCAGTCTTAACCTTCAAGTCACAAACAAGTCTCCAGTCTTAACCGTTAAGTCACAAACAAGTCTCCAGTCTTAACCGTTAAGTCACAAACAAGTCTCCAGTCTTAACCTTCAAGTCACAAACAAGTCTCCAGTCTTAACCTTCAAGTCACAAACAAGTCTCCAGTCTTAACCGTTAAGTCACAAACAAGTCTCCAGTCTTAACTGTTAAGTCACAAACAAGTCTCCAGTCTTAACCGTTAAGTCACAAACAAGTCTCCAGTCTTAACCGTTAAGTCACAAACAAGTCTCCAGTCTCAACCTTCAAGTCACAAACAAGTCTCCAGTCTTAACCGTTAAGTCATAAACAAGTCTCCAGTCTTAACCTTCAAGTCACAAACAAGTCTCCAGTCTTAACCGTTAAGTCACAAACAAGTCTCCAGTCTTAACCTTCAAGTCACAAACAAGTCTCCAGTCTTAACCTTCAAGTCACAAACAAGTCTCCAGTCTCAACCTTCAAGTCACAAACAAGTCTCCAGTCTCAACCTTCAAGTCACAAACAAGTCTCCAGTCTTAACCGTTAAGTCATAAACAAGTCTCCAGTCTTAACCTTCAATTCACAAACAAGTCTCCAGTCTTAACCTTCAAGTCACAAACAAGTCTCAAGTCTTCGAGTCACAAACAAGTCTCCAGTCTTAACCTTCAAGTCACAAACAAGTCTCAAGTCTTAACCTTCAAGTCACAAACAAGTCTCCAGTCTTAATCTTCAAGTCACAAACAAGTCTCCAGTCTTAACCTTCAAGTCACAAACAAGTCTCCAGTCTTAACCTTCAAGTCACAAACAAGTCTCCAGTCTTAACCTTCAAGTCACAAACAAGTCTCCAGTCTTAACCGTTAAGTCACAAACAAGTCTCCAGTCTTAACCGTTAAGTCACAAACAAGTCTCAAGTCTTCGAGTCACAAACAAGTCTCAAGTCTTAACCTTCAAGTCACAAACAAGTCTCCAGTCTCAACCTTCAAGTCACAAACAAGTCTCCAGTCTCAACCTTCAAGTCACAAACAAGTCTCAAGTCTTAACCTTCAAGTCACAAACAAGTCTCCAGTCTCAACCTTCAAGTCACAAACAAGTCTCCAGTCTCAACCTTCAAGTCACAAACAAGTCTCCAGTCTTAACCGTTAAGTCACAAACAAGTCTCCAGTCTTAACCGTTAAGTCACAAACAAGTCTTAAGTCTTAGCCGTCTGGTTCTCAAGTCTCAGGTCAGTTATGCCGAACTGAAAAGGGACCCAACGACTAGATTCATTAAAAGTTTTTGGATTATTTTGGTTTGGACACGCCTGAAGAATTAGGATTACTAAAAACAAGTGACCTGAGTTCTGTGACGTCTGATCTTTATAAAAGTCTGACGAGTCCCAGAAACACCAGCAGCCAGTCGAGTAGAGAGGTTTCAAATAAACTCTTCCTCCACGTCTGATCGGCATGATGAAGTGAAGGTGACGCACCTGAAGTGCCTGTCCCTCGGACGACTTCAAACTCGGACTTGTAAGACGTAGAAGACTTGTTAAGAGGCGAGAAACACTCCAGACCCTCCGTCATATAAGGTCATTAAATACAGAAGGTAAGAAGTTATTGAGTTTTTTCTCGTTTTCTGAATATCAGAGAAAAACTCCGTAAAAATAAAAGTTCAACCTGAAACCATAAAAATGAAAATAATACGGTAAAAGTTCACTTCACTTCCGTACCCGGTTGTTGTGAGCAGAAGGTGAGCAGAAGGTTTTAGGGGTCGAACCCATTCCTCTACCTTCCCCGCCTCCTCCCCTCGTTGGGGGCAGGGATTGTAAATCCTGACATGTTTCATTCCAGCTTTAAAGATCCGGTCCGGAAGATGAAGTTGCATCTAGAAGTGAGGTTCCAGACTCCAACCAACAGAAGACACGTCAGCGTCGTCTGTGACCGAAAAAATATCTTTATTTGTTCCACGTTTTGGTGATAAAAACGGCTTTATTATAAATTCAACATGGCTGCCGCCGACGAAGAGGACCCTCCCCCGTCTGGAGATAAGGAAGACTCATTCTAAGATCAGGTTAACGGGCAGATTCGTCATTCCAGGTGTTACACACCAATAAAACCATAATTAAGAATATTACACGACAATCATTTGACGTGAATCCTAATAAAACGTTAACTAGCATTAACTAGCCAGTGAATGCTAACTGAATCTTTGGTCACTTCCTGTTTAAGAAAGTAGACGTTTTGCTACAAAAGGGTTATATGAGCACTAAAAAAAAACTTTTCTTTAGAGCCATGTTGAAGTTATTTTTACTGCGAGTACACAAAGACTCTTCAGTGTGGAGAATAACGCAGGACCTCCACCCTCTGGAGATGATTCCTCGTCTTCTTCACACGACCACACGCCGTTTCTGCACAACAAAGACTCAAAGTGGACTTGGGATCCAAGAACGGCTAGACTAGAACAAAATCAAGATCCAGTCATGAGGATTCCCTCTGTTTTTGTCTTTAAAGGTGCATTCCGTGTTTTTCCCTCCACAGGCCACGCCCATTTCTCCACGTCAGAGTGCGTTTCACGGCGTGTGTGTGTGTCCAGAGCTCAGCCCATGTGACTGCATTCCTGACTGACGGAGGGAGAGAAGAAGGCGGGATGAAGAGGAGTCAGAGGAGGTGGAGAAAAGAAAGAGGAGAGACGGGAAGGATGAAGAAGAGGAGGAATACAGAGATGAAAATGTAAACAGAATGAAGAAGAAAAAGGAGACGGTGAAGATGGTGAGGAAGGAGGAAGTGAAAGAAAAAGAAGAGGGTAGAGGAGATGAAGAAAGGAAGAGGAGAGAGATGAGGAAAGATAGAGGTGAAGGATTAACCAAAGGAAGATGGACAGAAAAAAAAGGAAAGAAAGAATGTGTGGACAAAAATAAATAGAGGAAAGGATGGAATGAAAGAAGGAGAGATGGAGACGAGGATAAGGGATTAGGGTGGAGGAGGGGAAAAGGAGATGAAGATGGAAAGAAGGTAAAGGAGGAAGAAGTAAAAAAGGAAAAAGGGTAGAAGAAAAGCAGAAGGATGGAGAGAGAGTTAAATGAGCAGAGAAGAAAGTAAGAGGGTGGAGGAGAGCAGAGAGGAGGTGAGGGAAGGAGAGGAGGAGGGGATGGAGAGATGGAGAGAGAGTTAAAGGAAGGAGGTGGAGCAGCGAAAACAAGATGCTGACAGAAAGACTTTCAACACAACTTTATTTTCGCGAGCAGAGAACACGAACAAAAACACGTGAGTTTCTGTGATTAAACGCCGCCATCATTGAACTTCAACGGGAGAAAGAAGAGAGTAGAGGAAACAAGGAAAGGAAGGGAGGGAGGATAGTACGGGAGGAAAGGAGGAGGAAAGAGATCAAGATGGAAAGGATAGAGAGAGAGATAAAGGAAGAGAGAAAGTGTCATCTTAAGTCTTAACCTTCGTGTGGCTATTAACATTTTTTAAGTCCGTCCACTAAAGGATGACCTCAGCGATGGAAGAACCTCCAGTTGGGTTGATTGACCTTCGACCCACTCCTCATCAATTCCACCTGTGCAGCAAAACGTCACTCGAACCAACAGACACCTTTCTGAATATTCAGTGTTTTGCATAAAAAGACTCGACTTTCTCTCTTACAGCTTCATGACCGCGAGCAGAGGAGGAGGAATGAACGTCTCTCAGACCGTTTCATGTTTTTATAATCACACTGATTATAGAATAAAAGATATCGAGTAACGCTGTTGTGAAAGGATAGATGACCACATATCAGCGGCGACATCTCTAGCGTTTAAAATAACTTGTTATCTTTTATCTCCTCTTCATTCTTTGTTTTCTACTAAAGTGTTTGGGTTTTTAATCAACCACCCGTCGTCGGAGCCTTTCACGCGGGCTCTAACTGCTCCGCCCCCCCCCCGCCGCAGCTGACGAGACCAGCGGAGATCACATGACAGCACATTCAGCCCGCCAGCATCCGAACCGGCGCTCGCCGTCACGGTCTGTCCGCACATGTCAGGAGGAAAAACATGAATGCATAAAACATGAGGGAGGGGGGAAAAAGCGCGGCGTCCATGTCGGGCGTGGCGCGCGACTCCGGCGGAGACGCCGGGATTTGATCAAACCGTGTTACTCGCGAGGAAACGGCAAAACGAATCCTCCGGGGTCGAAGGTCGGAGTTTAAAATCAAATAATCTGATTATTTAACGACGCTTTTTTTGATCCCATGGCGGGAAAATATAATCCTCATTACGACTAATGAGCCGACCCCAGCGGCTTGACCACGGAGAGGTGACCTCTGACCTCAACAGCGGGAGGGCCGGGTCGTCGGAAGCTCGGACGAACCCTGTTATGGGTTCGACCGAGGGAGGGGGTCAACAAGCCCGTTATCATGGCAGCCCGCGGGGCGAGCGTGACAGTCATAAGACGTGTGGTGCAGCGAGAACAGGGTGGGACCGCGGCGAATTCACAAATGAAAAGGCCTTTTTGTTTCTCCGTGAACGTTCTGAACCGAGATGTGAAAGTTTAAGATTAAAAAAAAATCAGCTTTTGCTTTTCCACGTATTGGTTGATCACATTCTTTGGTTTCAGCGACTCTGGTCAGTAAAAAAAATTAAAAACAATTATGTTTTACTGGAAACCGAAAAGAAATCTATTCAAAAAGTATTCAAAAATAAAGACATAAACTCATATAAGTACATAATTGTTACTATTGTTGTGAGTATTATATCACTACAATCGCCCTGATTGTGTTTTCTTAAGTTTCATAATCACAGCACAATCTTAATTTCTTATCTGGGTACACACTGATCAGCCACAACATTACAACCACCGACAGTTTGGAGTCAGAATGACTTTGATTATGTCGTTACCATGGCGCCGGTAAGGTGGTCCGCCACTGAGACTTCTCATTCCGGTCCGTTCTGGGTTTTCGTTAAATTTTCCAAGGTTTTTCTTTTGGTTCTGCTACACTCTGGTTTTCTGTCTGGGGCGGTTTTGGACCACTACTGCATATAATCTGATAGAAATACCACAAAAATTCACTTTATCCTACACAGGTTTGGGACAGAACCAGAAGGACTTTCTATTTGGACCAGTTGGACAGCAAATGTTCCCAAAAATGGGACAAAAATTGGATTTTGACCCCAAAGAGGGTTTTTGGCAGTGAAATACCACATATGTCCACCAGAGGGAGTTACGTGCACAAACCACAAATTTGCGCCGCGACATGAATCAATGCTTGTTTTAATTTTGAGCGTTTTGCACAGTAAAATGAATAAGATGCAATAAACCTATTATGCACAGGTTTTAATACATTCTATCGCAGAACAAATTCAAAAATGAGTGATGAACAAAATTCCTTTCATTGGTGTATTTAAGTGCATTGATTTGAATTTTGCCCTGTTCTCATACACTTTATGTTTTTTCTCTCCTGCTGTGGTTCAAAAACGGCTTCCAACTCATTTTTCAAATGTCTCTTTTGACTAAAATAATAAGCCTATTAAAAACAAGCGACACGTTCAGGTGGATAAATCTTCTCGTTTTGTTCCACAATGTTGTTCTGCTGACAATATTCTGCGGTTTAAAGACAAATATCTCCTTTTGGAAACCATAAAATAACACCGCCACTACTTCAATTACGGAACTTTTGAGGAGACCTGCGGCGTTCCTGATGAGTCGTCACTTTTCCTGTGATCCAATTCCCAGCGGAGGCGGCCATAATGTCGACATCCATGCCAGCAGATCAGAAGATAATCCAATTGTCCTGACCGAGGATTGAGTCGGAAGCACTTAAACACACGGGATGAGGAGCGAACCTTTGTCCATTGTTCAGCGTGTGGAGCAGCGAGGAGCGTTTCAAAGAACCTCCCTCTAACAGGAAACACACGTCTCTGGGTTTGGACCCGGTTCAAAAATTCATCAGGAGGGGAAATTTTGCAGCGGAGCGCGACCGACTTTTTAACAAACACAGAGCAGGACTAAGTGGAAATATCTTTCTGTGTGATGGCGAGGGAGCGCTGTTGATCAATAAGCCACGCCCACCATGTTAACTCATTTTAGGATTTGTGTGTTTGTGGCTCCTCGGCAACAAGAGCGCATGTTTAAAGGACACAGAACACGGCTTTCTGCAAGACTCGGAACCCCCAGGACTATTTTTAAGAAGTCTTTTATGGTTTCCTTGAGTTGTTTCCACCAGTACTTCCTGAGTAAGGGCCTGTTTTATGATACTGGAGAATGTTTGTCTCCAATCTTGTCTCATGCTGAAACGACTCAGGCTTTATTAGAAGACAGGAATCCCCTTCATTTATGAGTAAACATCCACCACCAGAACAACGTACAAACAACCAAACAACAACACCATCAAACAAACCAAAGAACAACCATCCAAATCAACTAACAACCAACCAACCAATCAACCATCAAACCGACCGACCCTTAAACCAACCATAAGAAGATAAAAACAACAAATTAAAGCATTTGCAGCGTCACAGTAGTGTTAAGCTCGGAGTGCAATAAAATCCGCTTCCAATTAAACATCAACAACAAATATATTTACAATCAAAAAAAAAAAAAAAAAATACATTATTCACAACAAAAAAAATGTAGCCACATTCAGAACCAAAGACGGGTCACTGTAGGACTTCAACCCATTGAGAATGTAAGTTATAGTGTATTTGTTACTGACCTACTGTGATATTAGGGTTTTGGATGTAGAGTTTTCCTTTCTCACTATAGAACCACCAACTCACCAACTATTAAACCAACCGTTAAAACAACCAACCAACCAATCATCAATCTGACCGACCCTTAAACCAACCATTAGATCAAACAGCCAACCAACTATTAAACCAACCGTTAAAACAACCAACCAACCAATCAACCATCAAACCAACCGACCCTTAAACCAACCATTAGAACCACCAACTCACCAACTATTAAACCAACCGTTAAAACAACCAACCAACCAACCATCAAACCGACCGACCCTTAAAGCAACCATTAGAACCACCAACTCACCAACTATTAAACCAACCGTTAAAACAACCAACCAATCATCAATCTGACCGACCCTTAAACCAACCATTAGAACCACCAACTCACCAACTATTAAACCAACCGTTAAAACAACCAACCAATCATCAATCTGACCGACCCTTAAACCAACCATTAGAACCACCAACTCACCAACTATTAAACCAACCGTTAAAACAACCAACCAACCAATCATCAATCTGACCGACCCTTAAACCAACCATTAGAACCACCAACTCACCAACTATTAAACCAACCGTTAAAACAACCAACCAATCATCAATCTGACCGACCCTTAAACCAACCATTAGAACCACCAACTCACCAACTATTAAACCAACCGTTAAAACAACCAACCAATCATCAATCTGACCGACCCTTAAACCAACCATTAGAACCACCAACAGACCAACCATCAAACCAGGTCCTTTGGTCCCAAACTGAAGGTCAGATTTCTTTCTCTTTCTCTCTGATATTCCTCCAACTCACATGTGTCAAACTCGAGGCCCGCGGTCCACACCAGGCCCGCAAGTCAATGTCTAATTTTTATAGTAACTGGCAGCTTGGTATACAGCACAAACATCGCAGATGCTACAAAACCCATAATGCAGTGCGATAGCCGGCAGGTCAATCTAACTGCCCCGGTGATGTCAGATATCAGCGTTTATCCAGTACGTTACGATAAACTTACGTTAATCCTTGGGAGAGATACTACGGAGTCCGGGAGGAAAAATTGAAACGATAAATAATAAAACGTATGAGTAAGTCGCACGCACGTTTAAATAAACTGGCAAGGTGCGTTCACGTCCTCCAGCCGTCCAAATGCACCTTTATTATGTTCATGTGCTGCTTTCTGAGGAGCAGCTGCTCCTGGCTGCAGGAACAGATACGAGGAGCAACAGTCTACTTTCACTGTTTTACTGTTTTACTGTGACAGAAGAAGGAAACGTCTAAATCAATCCAGACGTTTTACTTTAAAGTTCCTTTTTTCGTCGATGTTGTTCATTAAGAACAAATTGATTTTAGATGTAACTTGTAAAATATAGTTTTTCTGGCTGTTATTGAGTTCTGTGAATAAAAACTTTCCATTGGAAATGATTCTGCTGATGGAGAAGGAAACATAAAAACTAGTAACGCTCATCTATTTTGAATTTAATCTGTAATTGGATTTTTTTTTTTCATAGTCTGTTGGTTTGTTCAGATATCTATAAAAAATATACATATAATAATAATACCTCAGATTGAACACGGCCGGTTTGGGTCCTGCTGGGCCCCCGATAGGGTGTCCGTCTTTAATTTCAAGCCCCCTCTGATTGATTGTGACACCCCTGTTCTATCTGAAGCCTGTTTCTTGTGAATTACAAGACAGTTTTGCGTCTTTGGGTCTTCAAACATCGTTTTAACAAGTTCAAGGTCCAATGAAAACGTGAGAATATTTGTGTTTCAGGGATAGGATTTAAAAAATCTAAACTCTTGAACCCTAACGTAGTGGGGGGGGGGATCCCAAAGCCAGATGCCCCCTCCATGAAACCCACGTTTAAAACATTCTAATACATTTTCTAATATGCTTTTGTGTCAGATTCTGTTTCTCATAAGGAGCAGAGAGTTGGCCGGCTGAGTCACTCCCACAGATGAACCGAAAACAATCTTATCACATTCCTCTGTTTTTCTCAATATACGCAGTTTCCCCCCCCCCCAAAAAAAAATCTGTCAGTGGCTTTTTATCCGGCCGATAGTCTCTGAGATATGAATCTCATTTTCTGTTCCAGGGATCGCATCCAACCGATGTTCATGACTCATCTGTGACGGATCAGATCTCGCCGCTATCGCTATGCTATCGCTACGCTAACGCTACGCTAACGCTACACATCCACGATTTTAGTGGTAGAATCTGAAGAAAACTACCGTAGAAGAAATAGAATAACATAAAAAAAAGTGTGCTAAACCAACTGTGTGGCAATCACAATCTGGTCCTTATGGCCGTGTACCCCCCCCCCGGGAAAAAACGTTCACTAGCTACCTAAACCATCCAAACCACCGACAGCTGCCATAGTTAGAATAGTCACTCATATTTTAGCTGAAACTGTTTTACTGCCGTCAATGACGCTAACCTGACTTTTAAGATGGAACAAGGTGGTTCCATCTTAAAAGTCAGGTTAGCGTCATTAACCCCCGTAGACTCTGGATGCCTGGACCGAAATATATGGCAAAATTTCCAGACAAACACATAACGTCTGTTCATCAGGGAACTTTACTACAAACCAGCGCGATCTCCGCTGAGTCTGAAGCGACACTAAGGGCAGGGGATTGGATCCTGATTGGATCGCCCAATCAGGAGGAGGCTGCTGTCGGTGTAATCCACAGGCGTTCTTGGAGATCGGCTCGCCTCAGTCCGACATCGTGTCTGGACCCCATCCAGCCAAAAGCAACAACTGGGTTTGTAGACCAAGTCTTTGGCAACCTATCTGCCAAGAGACAATCCTTGGATGTTTTTTTGTCTGTCTGTGGATTTTCTTCATGAGGGAACTCAAGAAGACAAGAGCTGAGAGAACAGCAGGACTTGTTCTGGGCCTAAACGCCAGCCGGGTGACCCCTGTCGACCTCCATCAGCTCAGTGACGGGGCCGATTCAAGGCCACATGTCACAGAGTTGACACTGCGATGACATGAGTGGGCCGAGGTCGCGTGGGGAGTCCCTCCCTCTGTCTGTCACCGGGCCTTCAGCAGAACACGGAACAGTTTCTCCAACCTCGGGTATGAAAGCTCATTTCAGTCGGCACCTACAGTCCTCCCGGTTAGGGGTCACCACAACGGACTCACGGTTTACACCGGAAAACCCCTTGAGACACTACCCGGCGCAATTTATCCGCTTTGGGGCCGGCCATCGGACAATGCTGAATGCGGACCCCTGGTTTCTGGGTGTGGAGACCCCAGTAAGGGCAGCCGAGGTTAAAAAGTAGGGGAGACTGCACGAGGTGAAGGACGAGATCCACAGCCATGTAACAGGGGAGCCTCCTTTTCAGAGGCAGAACCCCTGGGTGACCTTTTGACCTTCCCCTCTGTCAGAGGGAGAGGACCTCCGATCATTCCGTCTGCTCGTTTGAAAACATCTTTTCCGATAAATGCTCACAGCGACTCGCTGCTTTTATGACTTCCTGCCTCGAGCCGCGCACGTAATACTTCCCTTTAATGTCACACCTCTTCCACCGCGCCGACTCAGCCGGTTCATACAGACGTCTGTTACGGCGCTGTGGTTGCCCCTGCCGCCATTTACCCCATTACGGTTCCCCTTTGTACAGAAGGGAAGTGCCGATCAAAGACGCACATGGCCGTAAAAAAGGGCTTCTGTCGTTGGAACACACTGATGTCTGAACATCCGCAAATCTGCATGGAGATTAGAAAATGACAAGCGAACACGTCAATGAAAAACCAAAGTCTATTACCTTCCTGTCAGATGAAGTGTTGACCGTAACTCATGCGTTCAGTGGATGAAACCCTTCACAAACATTGCGTTTCCTTGAAACTTTGGAGGTCAGAAGAGACGATTTCTGAATTAATTAATTTCTCTCTCTCTCTCTCTCTCTCTCTCTCTCTCTCTCTCTCTCTCTCTCTCTCTCTCTCTCTCTCTCTCTCTCTCTCTCTCTCTGAGTTTCATCCGACGCTCATAAAGGCAATAATTTATGACCGTGCTGGACGGTGGGGCTAACGGAGGACCTCAATGATCTGCGTCACGTGATGCTCCGTAAGAAAAGCTCCTTTACTCAAAAGAGAGAGAGAACCCCGACCGTTTAAAAGCTACTTGCTCTTAGAGAAAACGACTTCAAACTTCACAAAATAACTTATTCTTCTATGTCTTTTATTTCTACAAAGAAAAGCCCAAATCCGCTCCGACCATGTCACGACAGCGAGAAGAATTGTATTTACAATGTCCGATTGGAACTTCTGGAACCGGCACCATATTGACCCACAAATGAATGTCACATGCCGATTAGAGCAGCAGATGCCGTATTCTTTCCGAGGCCTGGCAACAATGGCGACACTCAGTAGGGTGGGTGATGACCTAATTCTCAGGCCACCCTCCACCCCTGCAGGGCAGATCTACAGTAGGCCGAACAATAAGACGCATAGACTCGACATGGGTCCATGTCTAATGTGGCTGCCGGTACATTTTAATCCAATGTGAGACTCTTGTTGGCTCATTTTTCTTCCAGAGTCATCCTCAGCGCAGGAACGTCTGATATCTGGAGATGAGCTTTGTTAAGATAATGACATTAGGTGTCATTAACCGTAATCTCCGCAGTTGGATTTCTTGTCTCCGTCCCCCCAAAAGTCTCCCTTCAGCCGAGCTTTGACTCGGGGTACCGTTGGTTTAGTCTCTTTTCATTCACACATCTCGCCGACACAAACGAGTTTAACCCAAGAACATTAGTCTGTACTTGAACGCCGGACCCAACGAAAACCATCAGCGAGCCTCGATTTTACCACAAACACATCAGAATCGGGAAGAATCTTTAAATACCTCACGCTACCGCTACTGCTGAGGCAACCTCGTTAAAAGATTGGACCCAAGTAGCAGTAATTCTAAATGCAGGAAGTTCCAAGCGGGCCGTAGGACCTGCCACCTCCGAGGGGGAATTGAGTCATTTAGTTAAGTGAATTTGTTAAGACTTAGATTAGATTACTTTCGATTTGATTAAAGTCACTTGTTTGCAAAGCCTAGGTCCAGAACTTCCCCGCGTACTTTATATTTATATATAGTCCAGCCGTGACTCCTCATCCATTCCAGCTCAGCCCCCCGAAGTCATCATAAAGAGAAACTCTGACCAGACTCGTGAAAACCTGCTTAACCGTTGGAGGAGACCATCTGCCGAATGCCTGAAAGTCTTAAAGCGAGACAAAAATGCGGAAATATATCTGAAAATCGCTGCTGCAGCCGATACCCGGATGCTACTAACTCCTAGATTCTTACACGGCGTGTCGGTAACATATGGTAGAAGGGCGACAGGAAGTCATTATCAGTATCAAAGGGACGATGTGGGACATACGGAGGACCACACGACTGAACGCCGGCCCTGGTTTCCCTCCAAAGCGGCGGCGACCATCTGCTCAGGAGTATTTTCCACGCCGGTTGAAGGAGGATGGGAGGGGGGAGGGGGAGGAGCGTCTGGAGCGTCGAGACCAAGAACCACTTTTCCCAGACTTTCAGAGTAAAAACGTTTCTGCTGCCTCGATCAGACGCAGAGCGACCCCAGAGGCATTAAAGAGGAGCAGAGAGCGGCGTGTCGGGAACATTAAATATTTAGTCCAAACGGGAGGAGCAGAGAGCGGCGTGTCGGGAACATTAAATATTTAGTCCAAACGGGAAAGGATTAAGACGTGATATCAAGGAAAGGTCGGATGACGAGGGGGAAGAGATGAAGATAAAGGAGCGCTCGGGTTAGACATAACTGGAGCTCAGATTTCTAAATCTCCGGACGACCAAATGAGAGAGACGGGATTTCCCGCCCGGAGATGGATTCATCCTGCAGCTGCTGGTGGTGAATGGAGACAAATAGGAAAATAAAAGACTTTTTAAGAGTGGAGTGGCGTTAATGAAAGAGAGAGAGAGAGAAAGAAAGAAAGAAAGAAAGAAAGAGAGAGAGAGAGAGAGAGAGGAAGGTGGGAGAGGAGAGGAGGTGATGTGGAGAACAATTAGGGGGAGAAGAAAGCTCCAAATAGTTTCTGTTTAAAAGGCCATGAGAGACAGAGAGAGAGAGAGAGACAGAGAGAGAGAGAGACAGAGAGACAGAGAGAGACAAAGAGAGAGAGACAGAGAGACAGAGAGAGACAGAGAGACAGAGAGACAGGCAGAAGGGGGGAGTATGGTGGCAGAGAGAGAGAGAGAGAGAGAGATGAGAGAGAGAGAGAGAGAGAGAGAGAGAGAGAGAGAGAGAGAGAGAGAGAGAGAGAGAGAGAGAGAGAGAGAGAGAGAGAGAGAGAGAGAGAGAGAGAGAGAGAGAGAGAGAGAGAGAACCAGCAGCATCTCTCTTATCCTCCCTCCACATCCAAAACCAGATAAATCCAATCAAACCAAATAATTATGGTTAGTAATTAATTAAAACTTTGAATGTTCTTTAAGACCTTCAGAGTCGTCGACCTTCAGACTGGAGCGTTTGGGGCGAAAGAACAGCGTTGGTCATGTTTGGCGTTGGAGGGTGTAATAAGTAATGATGACATCATCTGAGTGATGGGAGACAGTTTGTGTCCATCCAAGGGAAGCTTGTTATAATTCCATCATTCTGAAGGTTTTAACTCTTTCATGCGTGTGGAATGAGATGAAGACCGATGAAGAATTGGATAATTCCCATTTTATCTGATACCATCTTGCTGCGACCCGTTAAAATAAAAATTACCATGATTATATTATGAACATTTTGGGGCGTCGGGTTCGTCTTGAAAACGACATCATGCTTCATGTCGTCTGGACGCCACCGCCTGACGCCAGCGCCTCCTTTTCTCACCGGTGAGGAGTCGCTGAGCGTCTGAGTTTGCCGTGGCAACGCAACGCAACATGTGGATAAGAAATAATAAGTATTCATGAAGTAGAAAGTTCAGTTGTGGCTAATACGACTAAGAGAGCTTCACAGCCGTCAGATCAATGCTAGCTATCAAGCTAACGGTCTATGCGGTCAAACGTCGCCCGCTTACCCACAATTCTCTCTGCTAAAAAGACCAGCAATTCTGTCCATGGTGTTCAAGACGCCCACAAATCCAGATCCAGAAAAAGAGGAAGGATGGCAAAAAATAATCAAGATTTGTTTCTGTCTTGTTAGCATGTTGCTAACAAACACCCTTTTTTTCTGCTGTCAAACAGAACTTTATTGATAAATGTCAACAGTGACAACGAGGAGAAGGAGTCGGGTGGGTCGTACAGGGCGAGGCGTACAAGGCAATCGTGAGCTTCCGTAAACGTTCGATTTGTAAGGCGCGAGTTGAGATCGACTCGGAAGTCGAGCCCGGCTTCAGGCGCGTTTTTTTGTCCGGCGTTACATCGTAAACACGCAAGCGTCCTCCTCTGCAGCTCAGCACATCCTTGATCCACACAAAAGCCTCCCGAGTTCCTGCATGTCCTCCTCCCGGACCGAGGAACCAAGAGTCCAGTTTTGTAATTCGGTGCGGCAACGAATCAACAAATCCTTCTGATGGTTTTTAATTGACTTCCAAAAAAAACTCCCTGGATTTAAAAAAAAAAAAACCCGAAAAAAACCCCCGTCATAAATAAATCAGAAAATAGATTCTGGATGGAAATAAACCCAGAGTCCTATCTGGATGTGTTTAGATGAGCGGGACGGGATATAAATACAGCGTGGGCGCTCCTCATCATCATCATCATCAGTGTGTTTATAGCTTCAATCATGTGACCTTAAGTTCCCAAACTCAGAGATTCACTCCGTCCTTCTGCTTCCTGCCTGCGTTTCTATTTATTCATGTAACTATTTATATGTGTCGTACGATTGTCTGTTTTCTGCTTATTCAACATGATTTATCTGAGATTGTTCCATCTGAAAGGATTATGGGATGCATCTTCTCTCTGGAATGCTTTTCATGTATTCATTTTTAAATATAGATCTAAGTTTTATAGATTACGTTTATTAACCCGTGTTTTCGTTTATTTCTTTTCATCTTTTTTTACTTCCAAATTTCCATTTTTCATTTGTTCATGCACTTTTTCTAGATTTAAACTTTATATATACATAAATATTACTTTTCATTTGTATTTATTTAATATATTTATCTGACTGATTTTTATATATCTATGTATATTTGATATATTCATGTACTTTCTTGTATAAATAATTATCTAGATGATTTTTGAATTTCTTGGGTCACTTTTATTTCTTTTACTTTGATAGAATTGGACTTTAAAATTCCACAGCGAGGCTCCAAAACATTGGCGCTGGCTCCGATCACATGATCTGACCTCATAATTCGGTTCACGCACACACAAATCTTTCAAATGTGCGAACCCAACCGAAGAGTTGACGGCTCGCCGACTCGTCCTCCGTTCCGTCTGCCGGCCGCTCCGGTCCCTGTTTTGTCTGCCAGAGGAAAAAATGTGGAGTGGGAGCGACGATGTGGATCAGATGCTATCAGACAGAAACCGTGGCGCTGTAGATCAAATAAAAACACACACAAAACACTCCCACTCAGGCCAAACATTTCCATAACACTGACAACATGGACCAGAACCAGGCTCGGATGCGGGAGCGGTGCCAGGATGAGGTCAGAGCGCGGCGGAGCGTTCTGGATCGGAGAGATTGCAGATTTGATCCCTGCTCAGTGGATCTGCTAAAAAAAAAAACAGAATACTTGGATTTCGGTGCGTTGAGGAGTCGGGTTACATACACCGTTCAGCCAGAACATTATAACCCCTGGCAGGCAAAGTCTCTTAACGTTGATAATTCCCATCAGCCTGGCTCCTGTTGGTGGGCGGGCTAGCTATATAAGGCGGGAAATGAACGTTTTACCCTGACGTTGGTGTTGGAGGCAGGAAGAATGGACACGCACAAAGATCTGAGCGACTTTGAGACGAATGAAACTGTTATGGCTAGAGGATTTGGTCAGAACATCTCCAGAACTGCAGGTTTTCTCGGGTCTTTGTGGACCTCAGTGGTTAGAACCTACGTAAGGAAGTTGTGACCCGGGTCAGGGGGGCCTGAGGCCAGCCCGAGTTGTCTGATCCCACAGATCAGCCCCCTTAGTACAAAATGGCTGGAAAAGTTACTGAAGGTTCTGATAGAAAGGTGTCAGAACACACAGTGACATCACACCACGCTGCCTCAGGGCGGAGTGACTGCATGTTGACCCCGGTCCTCTGCTGAAAGCTCCTACAATAGACAAGGGGCTGTGGAGCAGGAAGGTGTTCTGTTCTGGTCGGATGAATCATGTGGACGGCCGCCCCCTCCCTTTATGGCTGTGGTCTCTTCCGGCCGGATGATGATCCAGAAATGGTTCAGGAATGGTTTGCGGCACACAACAACCGGTATACATCATGGGTGATCGGGCCTTCTGTTCTGCAGCCCCTCGTCTGTGGAATGCCCTCCCTGACCATCTGAGGGCTCCACAGACGACTGACACATTATTATTATACGGCGTTTTGACCTGGATTCTGATTCCCCAGAACTCACTCCAATCCAGCTTCGGTGAGATTGCTGGACAATAAAAAGTCAATCCGTGATCCTTAAAGGATCTGCTGCCAACGTCTTGGTGCGGGATTCCCCAGCCCACCTTCAGAGGTCTGATGAAGACCATCCTGGTGGGTCGGCGCTGTTTTGGCGGTATGGGAAGGTCCCTCACAGTATTGTTGGTATGTTGTATAAATAATCCGTTGCAGATGTGAGGTCCTATCCCGGATCATCTGGAGGTGTAAGAAAATACTGGAGCACTTGAGGGGAATGGGATTGGACAGTCGGGGGGGGGGGGGGGGCCCAAAACTCTCGACTAAGGCGTTATCCACATTAGCTCCGGAGAACATGTGTAATTTCATGTCCTATAATAATAATAATAACTCTAAACCCTAACCTTAGACTGAGGGCTGAGGAAACCCGAGTTCTTCAGTCTGGCGAACCCGTTGTTCTGGTCCAAATCACTATCACATAACAATCCGGGCTGATATTTCCATTTGGTTGACATTTTAATCCCACCTCCTCCAGTATTCTCCGTGTGTGCGGATAGAGTGTCCATCTCTGGACCACGTGAAGACCCACCAGAACTTAACGAGCACTTTCACGGTCTCGCTTACGGACCCCCGGCTCCCCCGGCCGTCTGGATATGTGAGCAAAAACAAACCAAAGGGCCTGCGTGACATGAGACACCACGCGCTCCCGGTCCAAACCTGGACAATGGCTCATTTGAACGGCGCAGAAAAGTCACATTGTTTGGAATTATACAACAGACTGAGGAGGAAGAGGAGGAGGAGGAGGAGGAGAACAATTGATGCTATTGATGAGCAAATTGGGGACACAATAGAGCCTCTCGGGTTTTTTCCAAATGTGAATATGAAAGGCTTCTTGTTTTGCGCCTGAAAGGAGCGAATGATGAGATCGCCGTCCTTCCTTCCTGCAGAGATCGGCTCGGATGCGAAGCGGGAATCCTTTGTGAGGAAATCATCCATCTTCATCGTGTGCACGCCGTCGCTTATCGCGTGCACACTCCTCCCCTCGGTGCGTTAGGACAGGTCGCTTGTGGAAGGAGAAAAAAGGTTCCCGCCCCTTTTCTCGAGGGTCGAAAAGCCGCGGCGCAGAATGGCCGTCACTCAGGGAACTCAAGAGGTTCCTATTCACGCGAGTGCGCCCGCTCTTATTGTTTCCGACTGTTTTCCCACCATGATGTCATTTGTATGGCGCCCATCCAACCGAGAGTTCCAGCATTGCTTCATAACATATGGAAGCCCGTTTGTGCCTTTTATATAAAGACGTTAATAAATCCTCGTAAATGTACAGTACAGATGAAGTGACGTCGGGCTTACGCTGTACGAGTTTAGGGGCGTGGCCTTTTCATTACAACTCACACTGTACGAATCAAACGTGTGCGGAAGCTCACGATTGGTGTCATCACAACTGTCAATAAAGTTTTGTTTGAAAGCGCCGGGTCTGAAAAAAAAGTTTTTTTTTGTTACAAGCCAGAACCAGCTGTTTCGATTATTGTGTCGATAACTTCTTCAATTTTTTTTTTCAAAAGTTGCCGGCATATCTGGACTCGTAGGTAGAGAATTGTGGGTAATCGAGCTACGTTTGATTGTGTTAGCTTTATAGCTAGCACCGCTATAACATCTGTGAACATCTTTATTCATCCTTTCTTATTTGCCAAAAACTGCACTTTATACTTGGGGGTGCACCGATCAATCGGACGATTCCGTGTCGGTTACATGCATACCAAACATTAGCTACCAAGGTTCCAAACATCTCGCAAGTAAACCAGAAAAACACAGAAAACACAAAAGTTTGCAATTTGTAACACCGGTAATTACAAAATAGGATGGGGAGGATAAACTTTAAATTTAAATTTAAATTGTTGAACTTCTAACAGTTACTAAAGCTTTGTATCGACTTTGTACGATATCTCACGAGTAAGAGAAACATGAGATATCCCCGCAATCAATTCTTCAGGGCGTCTCAGGCCAACGATGCATTGATTGCTTTGGCTGTAGCGAGCGTTTTAAAAAGGATCTGCATCTCCGTGTATTTGATAACTGATTGGGCTTGTTTGACGAGCATCAGCGTCGTCCTCCTCCTCCTCCTCCTCCTCCTCCTCCTCTCCTCCTCCTCTCTCCCTTAAAGACGGCATCACTTCCTCTGCCTCTCCTCTGGGCGACAGTAGCCTCCTCTAACACTTTCTGAAAGTTAGTTTACATCTAGAACTCTCATTCTGACTGGCATATCTCCTCGTTGCCGTATGAGTCGTACCGGTACAAAGAGTCGGACCTCGGTCGGTTATGGAGTCAGGGGGCTACGTATCACAACGGGGGTCGGAGACCGTTGTGTACGATCAGCACCTGGCCGGGGGCTCGTTTGTCAAGTTAAGAGGCAATTGTATTTACATGCGTAAAAGACACCATCTGGAGTTCTGTAAACGTCCAACGCCACACTTGGCTTCAGTCCAGACTCCCATCGGTGGGGTCCGGGGTCGGATCCCATGGAAGCAACAGGATTTGTATACAAAGAGGGAGGCAGAGGTTTAAGTTCCCCAGCGGCTCCTCCTCCTTTCAGTTTGGGAAGGAGCTGCCAAAGTCTCTCCCCAATGAATCCAAGTCTGCGAGGCTGTGGGACGGGTGGGAGTTCGGGGGGCGCTGCTCATGCAGCAGATTTTGGGGAAATTCTCCTGATTCAGACGCAACATTCGATAGCTTCTGCGTAGTTTGGAACCGGTGCACCGCATTTTCCACAGCCAAGTAAATAGTGGGAGCAAAACCTTAGTGGTCAGGAGACGAAAAAGATTTTTGTTAATAAGTGGGGCCAACCAAAACTTTGTGACGACCATTTTTTTGAAGATATAGTGGTGTAAACAAAGGCAACTGAACTAATCTATGCTAATTTATGCTAAATGTGAAAGACATGCCCATAAATGAATCACCATCTCGAGTGCTAATCTTAAAGCGAGTCAGCTAAGGGAAGCTTTTAGCCTTGAGGGGGGGGCTACAATTCACTTCCTCCTTCTCTCCCACTACTCACGGCGCCTCCTCTCCAGGCAGCGTACCAGATAGTCGGGTAATCCGAGGCTACGTAGCTTTCCCATCAACACTGTCGGTTATTTCCACGAGCTGATCTCTAAAAGCGTCCCAGAGTCGTAGGACAGATCCGTACGACGATAAGAACAACATTTAAGCTATCCCACGCAGAAAAGGCGCCGAGTCTTTGCTCGCCAATCGTCTCAAGTGTGACGGGACATCGGCGCTGTTTCAGGTTAGCCATCTGTGGCTACCATTCCGATATTCCCGAGCAATTGCCCCGGTTGGATTGAACAAGCGTGTTGTTTGCTGGCATTATTTTGGGATGTTTGTACAGAAAGAAGGGGGATTTTAAGGTGAGCTATTAAAGCTAGCGTCTGGTATTTGAGGTCGAATCTGGATTTGGGAAAGAAACTTTCAGTAAGAGGACACGGCGTCCCTGCAGAGACAGTTTAGGAAAACCTCTCGCAAACCCATTTAATCAGGATAAAAGCATTAGCAGACTGAAGTGCAATTAACGAAGTTATCCCCGGTTGATGGACGTGTCGTGTTCAGCTGCGAGTTCTGCTCTACTATCCTGTCAGAGTGTTTGGAAACTCGGCTTCACGGCGGAGAGGAGGTTTTATCGGACACCCGTCAATCTTTCCATGACAGTTGCCGGGGAAATCACTGCAGCTCTTTCAAGTCTCCTGCTCCTGAAAATGTCTCCTTTTAATTCTTTTTGCGGATCTCAAGCCCGAGCACAAGATTGCGTGACCCCGTTGTAACCATTTTTATTTGCAGTCTGGTTCTGGAAGTTGGTCAACGTAGCCCAGTCCACGTAAGTGCTGCAAACCGATCTAGCAGGCAGATTTTCCTGGCTGGGCCTCCGGATCTGCATCGCTTTAAGTTTTATCACTCCGACGCACCGAGAGACAGACAAGAAGCCAAACCTCCGACTGGACCGGGCCTCGGCTCCAACAGGCCGTGGCATTGTTAACGTTTCCAACACAATGCTCCTCTTATCCGTCCTCTCCCCCTTTTTTTTTTTCTTCACTTGTCTCTGGAAGCCAGAAACTTTCTAATCTCAAAGTGGTTTGAACCAGTTTAGGGGGAATGTCTTTCGGGATGAGGGCAGATTCCAGGGATAAGATGAAAATAGCTTGTTTTTTGGGGGGGTTTTTAAATGTAGTGACAGATGGAATTCATCACCAGAACTCTTTCTGTGCAGACCCGGCCGCCTTCTCCTTGTGACCAAAGGGGCTCGGCATTAAATACGTGCTGTAGGATATTAAAAGGCTTCAGGACAATGAGTTCTGCTTGATCTTTGCAACTTTGGCGAGTGATTTTCAAGACCTCTGCCATATGGGCTTGTCGGTCCATTAGAGGGGCAATAAATATGGCTTTTTACCAGCCAATAAATCAGAACATGAAAAGGGTCACGATCAATGTCTGCCATGAAAATGCTAAGGCAGCGGTTCATCCCCCGCTCCAGGAGGCGTCGTGGCATCTCCCACTTCACCTTTTAAGTTGATGGGCCGTGACTACCGGGCCGCCATGTGACTCGAGAACTAAACCGACCCCGACTAATCAACCACTTTGTGTTGTTTCTGCAGAAATGAGGTTGGACCCGTCTTCGTTACCCGCTAACCCGCCACTGTGCTGGACGGAGATAACGCAGAGGCCGCGGCGGATAAACTCAACTGTTGTTGGACCCACCCGTCACACGCTGTGCTGCGCCGCCCAACGCCGCAAGTAGATTCTCCACCTGTGGGAACCAGTGAATCAACGCAACAATAACTAAATCACACTGCTGGGGGGACAAGTTAAGGGTCCCTCTCACTGATACCGGGAATTTGGTGATTTTTGTGTCGGACAAGAACCTTCAAGTTCTGATTTTTATAGATATTCCGGTCATGATGATCACGTACTATGCGTACGTGTTACTATTAGTGCACTTTAGTCAACTTAGTTGCTTTAAATTTAAATGTGCTCTATAAATAAAGTTGGATTGGATACTAAACAGAACCATAATTGCACCCATAAATTGCTTGGGTTTTTTAATTTATTTTTAATCTTCTTAATCTCTTTAGTCCGTCTGTAGTTGAACGCAACAAAATTGGGAAATAAAAGGGAAAAGTGGACTAAAAACAAAAGTAAGCGCAGAGAATCTGGATTCTCACTTAATCCTGAAATTCCCCGGCTCTACTTCCTGTTGAGGTAAAAAAAAAACAAAAAAAAACTGTTGACAGATTAATGGCGCTTAGTTGCTAAGTGCAACTAGCTAAAACAGAGAAGTGCTCTTTTTTTTTGTTGCCTGGTCTCATTGACATAAACGGGTTGGACACAATAACACAAACATCCGTCGGCGTAACGCAGTCCAGCAGACCAACATACTCTCTAAAAACGCGTCCAGCGTCACAACTTTCATCAGGTATTTCATAGAACCTGTGAAATTAGAAAAAGCTGCAGCGGAGACTTTCTGATGTGTTTGTTGTTTTTCCTTCATCATTCAAATCCCGGTTAAGACACAGAATGTTTACACAGAGAGTTTCACACAGGGAGTTTCTCGGCGCGGCGCTGGAGGAAACAGCAACGGGCGCCGCTGGCTGTTTAACATGCAAACGGCACGACACCTTTCCCCTAAAGCACCTCCCATCTCGCCTCGTGGGAAAAGCTCGCATTTGCCGGCAGGAAGCGGGCGACTCACAGGGAGGGCAGTGTTTGAAGACGAGCCTTTTCCAGCTTTGAGAGAAAAAAGAAAAACCTCTCTAGACGGAAACGGTTCTGACAAAGCTGCACTGTGTTCACCTGCAGGGGTGACCCAGAGGATGAGTTTGGACCGGGTTGCATCGCATGGCAAAAATCCAGGGAAAGAAAAAAAAGCAACAGGTGCAAGGATGGAAAAAAAATAAAATAAAAAAAACCCAAACACCCTGAATGGAGATAAATTATAGCACACATCAAAAGAAGTCCAGCGAAGGGCATGCGGCGCTGAAAGAAGCATAAATAAGAAGGAGGATGGAATGAACTGTGAGGGGTTGAACGCCGGCGGTGCTGTTGCCAAGGCCGAAAAACAAAACCGGAATCCGCCAGAACCTTGGCCCGGCCACATCAATCACGTACGCGCTGCGTATCTCGTTCCTCCGCAGAGAATCTAATAAAGCTGCACTGTTTAAAGGGATTAAGCGTCTCATTGTCCATCTCTGCCTGACTACCGTCTGCCCGACGAGGGCAGGGCAGAGCTTACCCCCCCCACCCTCCTCCTCCTCCTCGTCTGGAGGAAGAACCGTGTCACCCTGGGGATCACTAATTGTTCGTATTGTTCCCCAAGGAGATCCAGGAGCAACAGTTGGCTCAAATATGATGAGTAACGGAGCGGAGAGGAAGTTCTGGCTCTTGAAAAAGAAAAAAGAAAAAAAAAAGAACCGTTTCAGGAATCAGATCAAGCAGCATCTGGTGGACGAGCCGCCGGTAATTAAAAGCAATCAGCTGCAGGGAAAGGAAAATCCTCGTCACGGCGGATCGGGCCGCTGGAGGTTGAAAGCGGTCAGCGGGTCAAAAGCCGAGGGACCGTAAACTAACTAACCCGCTACCGGTTCAGGACGGAGAGGAAACACGTCGTCGAAGGTAAATATTTGTGGCGGGTGTTTTGAGAAGAGAGAGAAGAGAAAGAAAAAGAAAAGGTGAACGTGTTTCTAGACCACTTTCATTTATTTCCCCAGAAAGAGGGCCGAGAGGCTGACGCTTCCATTTTTTTCTTACCTCCTTGAGAACTCACTCACTTTGGAACACTACACTATCCCCCCACCCCCACAACCCCCCAACCTTTACCCCTAGCCCCCTCTTCTACGCTCTGGCGGCACGTCGGTAGGCAAGAAGTGGCAAAGAGGGAGGGAAAGAGGCGAGAGCGAGCTGAAAGTGCCCGTCTGAGCGGCTTAATGATGCAATCTGCCAGAAACACCCCCGTAACCTCCCCAAATCTCCCTCCCTCCCTCCCTGCCTGCCTGCCAGCCGCTCCAACGCCAACGATGACATCACCTCCCTTAGAAGTAACATGGCAGGGAACAGTTGCAGGGCTGCCTGTGGTCAACTGAACGTTTTTTCCGACAGCAGTTACGTTACTTGAAGCTGTCGCAGCGACAACGTGTTTTCTAACATCAGCGACGCCACGTGACGGGATCTCAGTTATTGTTGCTCAGGACTGAGATCCTGTGATTAAAGCCGCATGAAAAACAATCCGACATCTGTGTGCGTTTTTTTTTATGACGTGATTATTCTGTGTATCACAATAAATGTGTCAGACTGAGAGTAAAATACAGTTTTATCAGTGACTTCTAATGTTTTCTGTTGGGTTTTTTCAATGATGGAGGCTATAATGGTACTTTCTAATCACAGGGTACCCACTCTTTTCTTGAAATAATTTTCCAGGACTTTTCCAGGACTTTTTCAGGACCTTTCCAGGACTTTTCCAGGACCTTTCCATGACTTTTCAAGGACTTTTCCGGGACCTTTCAAGGACTTTTCCAGGACTAATTCACCAGATGAAAAATGGTCAAGCACATGAACAAAGATTTGAGGGATCAACATGTAAAACGAGGATAACTGGAATTCCTGTACATTGACTAACTTATAGTTATAATATTTGTTCCAACGTTTCAGTGCTAGAATTTCCAGGAAAACTCCAGATTTACCAGGAAATTTAAACTCGTTTCCTCTTATTTATTAGTTTTCATGCGTTTTCCATGACTGGAAAATTACTTAATGATTTACACAGAACGTACATGCAGTACAACTTCTTGAAATGTATCTCTGCATTTAACCCGATCCTGAGGGGGCGGAGGTTTCGGGGTCTTGCTCAAGGACCCCGAGGCATGTTGCGTCAGGGGGCTGGACTTGAACCCCGGTCTCCTGGTCGAGGGACCACTGCTCTACCTACTGAGCCAAAGCCGCCCCAGTTATGACTAAGTGATCCAGAATGCTCACATGCGGCTGCGATGGAGCCAAGCTACCATTGGGTACCCATTCGTTCATCAGGGGGTCCGGTACACATATAGAACCAACAACCATCCCACATTCCACACGGTGCCGCCGTGCTGCTCGTGTCAGAAGATGCTCCTGGAAACGCTTTAGCTCCTCCGGTGATAAACAGTCAGAGTCGCCAACGGCTAACGCAGTTCTTCTCTCACGGCAGAATTAGTGCAGCCGCACCGACACCAGAACCAGTCAAACATCTAACGGCGTGGAAGCAATGAGGAAATATGATATTTACTTTTTAAACCATGTGGTTTATGCAGATGAACGGAGGCAATTGTAACAACTATTAAAAAATAATCATTGCAGTTAATTAACATAATTGCCACCAGACAATTATGTAATAACTGTAACAGCTTAAAGAAACTTGAAAAATAATGTTTTAAAGAACTACAGAACATTATTTTATGGGCTTTTTTGTTCTCCCCTTTTCCCAGAACTATTTTTGGATATATTTACAACATCTTTTGAAGTATTTACTTCACTTTGAGGAGGAAACTTCATCAGTCTATAGACTTCTATAGAGTAAGATGTAAATCTGCGGTTGTTTTCGGTGTAACCCCACTGACCCGACTCACCACACGTTTGCCATAACAGGCATGACGTTTTTACCCAGAACCCCCCTCTCTGCACCCCTACACAAAGCAAAAACACATTCATGAAAAAAAAAAAAGAGAGAAAAAGAAAACACCGTCTGCAGTTCTGCCCCACAACCGGCGGTCTGGGAGTTGTAAACGCCGCTCGTTAATTCTTCCGTTCTGCAGGAAGACACAGGTTTTTATGATTGGCGCCTGCTTTCCAAAGCCAATTAGAAGATTGAAGGGGCTCCTGCATTAATACGAAGCCGCCATGCTTTAAAACCCGTCTCTGAAATCTGACATTGATCCGACTTACGCAGGAGGCTGAGCGAATGAAAATGCTGATAGGGTGGGGGGGGGGGTTCTGATTGCTGGAATGGCAGATGGAGCCGGTCCGAAGAGCATCCGAAGGGTTTTTCCAAATCGCCTGAGCAAGCACAAATACCCTCCTCACTCACGTCAGGAGGAGGATGATGATGATAAAAACGGATCCACGCCTTCATCATCTCCCGCCTGGACTACTGCGATAGAGTCTCGTCTGGGGTTCCCAGCAAAACCCCCCGACAGACTCCAGGATGTGCAGAACTCAGCTGCCAGGGTTCTGACCCGCACCAAGCCCTGACATCACATCGACCCCAACCCTCATCCGTCTTCACTGGCTCCCAATCAGATCTTGCATCAACAACACGGTCCTCCTCTTCCTCACCTACAAATGCCCCCCATGCCTTTACCCCACAGAACCTAACGGACCTCCTTCACCCCTATACTCCGTCCATGGACCTTCAGTCCTCAGACATGGATCTGCTCCCTACCCCACAAACCAAAATGCAAACTTCTGGCGATAGAGCCTTCAGTGTCGTTATTAGCACCTCCAAACATGAGGGCGGGGTTCTCCGTGGGTGGTTGTTGGATTAACGCCCCTGCTTGGCACGCCGCCACCTCGCCCCTACCCCGAATGAGCAGCAGGAACGATGGCGTGATCACGGAACGTTAGCTGATGATTAAACGTCACTTCTGTTGACACAAATGAAGTAATAATAATAATAATACATTTAATTTATACCTCGGAGGAAAAACATCTAGCGCAATAATTCAATCCTCCACTCACGGCTGACTGACAGCAACCGCGATCATTAACGAGACACCAGTCATTGATCGAGGAATTTCTGTCCGAACTCATTAACCCCGCCGCTAAATGATAGCTCGGTTCATTTCACGTCTTCACCATTAGCCCACTATCTTACTGTAGCTAATTTTCTTACACCTATAGCTAATTCTTACTAAAATCTTTAGAGTCACCAAATTCCTTTGCATCCATCTCAGCAGCGTCATCAGACACCACCACCACCACCCTTACACTCGCTGAAAAGTGTAAAAGGCACAAAACAAAGTTTGTTGAAGATATTTGATTTGTTTAGCTTTAGCTTCAAATCGTAGTTTTACTAAGTGCTTCGACCAGCTACCTGTCATCTTCATTTATGCTGGCAGCGCCTCCCTAGACCAAATACTTTGGCTCCTCCTCTCTTCATGTGCTATCAGAGTTCACTTTTCACTTCCTCATTCTTCTGTTGATCTTCCTTCCTTTATTTTATTTTTTTTTGCTGATAGTGTTGGATGTCTGAAAATTCCAAACCATCCCAGTTTGAACCGGACCGAGGCAAACTTTTTTTTAAGTCAGACCAAAATCTTGTTTGTTCCGGAGAAGGTCTGAAAATTTGGTGCCTATAAAAAAAAAGGGGTCCGAGTAGGAGGGCCTTCACTGCGGCGCTGTTTTCCAAACACAATAGTCCCGCCCCCGACATGTTTGAGATCTTCTCATCTCATCTTTATGTCGTTCCCATCAAAATAAAGAATACACAAAGGTTATATAAGTTGATTCAGCGACTTATTTATATGTTTTATGCAGAAAGTCCAAACGTCTTGAGAATCCGGTTCTTACGAGTCAAAATAATGAAACTTCCAAACTAGGTCGTTAATATTAATGATATAAGAAAAAAAAGACTTTTGCTCTCGTTATTATTTTGTTGTTAAAAATCAACCCTGTGCAGCGAAGACTCGAGTCGAAGTAACTTAAATGGATGAAGATCTGAAACTACTTCGAAGCTCTCGTATAAAAAAAAAAGGAGGGAATAAAACAATGTTTCCTCCTGAAGGAATCTTACCACCCAGGGGAAACTTTCACCCCTTCACAGCTCAGCCACTCGACTGGTGTCTCCGGAAGTGTTGCTCCCCTCTTGAGAGTGTTTTTTAACAAACGTCGTGACTGAAATAAAGTCGCATTTCCAGAGGACGTGGAGTCTGGAGGGCAGATCTCACTTCACATGGAGTGACTGAGCGTCCGGAGTCTCCAGTCACTGGTGGAATTGTTCCAGACGGCTGGCAAAGGGAGCAAATATGAATTTATGGCCCTGCTACCTGACAGACACTGTGTGTTTCTCTAAAGAACAACAAACCCCCCCCTCCTCCAGCCCCACAGGTCGTAATCTCCCAGGAAGGAGGAGAGAAAATAACATCTCTATGGCAACTGCTGGTCTAAAGGTGAGGCGTTAGGATTGAGGAGAAGGCGACGGCAGGCTGCAGGACAACAAGCTCAGGGACATTTCACCCGCCAGACGCAGCAAACGTCTGAACCGATGGAGAACGCGTTTAATATTCTGCCAAAACCATCTTGACTGAGACAGAAAAATCCCATCGGTGGGGAGCAGACAGGGTGGGCCACTAAAAAATTCCGTGGAAGATGTGGTTGTAAACTTCTTATTGGCTGTTCTGGTTAGCTCGTGTGAAAAGTTGAGTTGAGCTAATAGGACGTTTCGTAATTACCCTTTAATGATAATCATGGCTACAATGATGTTCCTGTGTGGTGGTGGGGGGGTAATCACTTCATCGGGGTCATCAGGGGGGCACCCCCATTCACAGGTGTTTCAGTGGTAGGACCACGATACCTCCAGTGAGCTCAAAGACAACACCTGGCGGCCCAGGTGGGCCCCCCTCAGGTTATACCCCTTCCTTTGATGGTCACCTGGCAGTCCAGACCGGACCACCCTTTGAATCCACAGCCACTTTGCTGCCACAGCTTCTGACACAGACCCTGTGGCTTGTTGTATATATACATACATATATATATATTTATGTATATATACATACATATATATATATATATTTATGTATATATATACATACATATATATATATATTTATGTATATATACATACATATAGCATTGTTTCCCACAGTTTGAGAATTTACTTGCGGTGGGGGGGTCGGCGCCGGACAGCGTGTGACGGATGGTTTCACCATTTCAACTAGTCAAACAAATGTTTATCTCTTAATTAAACAAATTAAAATAAATGACGAATGATCCCTCTAAATATCTCATTGTAACATAAATAAATAAAGACAGCAAGGAAAGGCAAACTATTTACATATCAAAATAAATGTCCATTTGTCAATGAATAAACACTTAAAGTAATTATCGTACATTTACTCTATTTCATAATTCAAAATAAACAACGGTGAATGAATAACTATTAGAGAAAAAAAACATGTTAGAATTAGAAAATACACCTTTGTGAGGTTTTCAGGGTCATCATCTGTTCTAGGGTGGCTTCGTTCATCATGAGACCGAATGGACCAACAGTAATTTATCTTGTTTGCAGAAGATAATAAGTCCTGCCCAGTGTTTTATTTCCTCAAGGGACGTCTGTGTCTCCGTAGTCCTTCTCTCTAAATCGTAAAAAAAAATAAAAAAATTCTGGGAGAACTCTCTCAGGTTTAACTGACAAATGTTTGAAAAGTGAAATAATTCATCTGTACATACATGTTTATTGTTTGAGCGGCAAATGCTCATTCCGTTAGCACGCATACGGCAACTCCCATTATATGTTAGCATTAAGCTAACGGACCAAACGCCGAATATTTTTCCACTTAGTAGAAAACATTCAGACAGACCTTTGACTCTCATTTGAAGAACAGGGTTATCCGCAAAAGTGAACGCTAACAATCAGGTAGAGCAGAATAAAAGGATAAAATTAACCTGCAGCCTCTGGCTGGACCTGTTGGTCCGCAGATCTGTGTGCATCTACCTGGGCGGGACTTAATTTACCTGGGCGGGCAGTGTTTGTGGGAAAGTCTTTGTTTTAAAAAAAGGCAAACACACATAATAGTGTCGGCTCAGGCGTCGGCCAATCAACCAGTAGGGCATCATTGATACGTGCGGCACAAACGTTGTCCTATTCCTATCACAGTGCGAGTCGGTAGCTTGTGGTTTTTTCGTTGTAATCAACCCTCTGTTAAAAGAGCCTGGATCACGTCAATAAAAACTGATGTGAGCTGCTTTTATCCTCTCGCCATCACAAGTGCATCATCACAGCGACTCCAACCTGTAATAAAGAAAAAAAAGGAATCGCCCTTTAATCAAACACACGGGCTAGAATATAAAAAAAGAAAAGAATCTCAATGCGTCATAAATGATGAGTCATGAGTAGTTCACTACTTAAGGTTGGGCTGTGCGCTCCACAGCTGGACTCCTGTGGAAACACACATATCGCTGAGTCACTGGTAACCATCGCGTTCCCGCTCTCCGATAAGGTAAGTGCCTGTTTGTCGGATAACTGTATTCTTAGCGTTGTACGCTACATGTGTAATCTGTTACGTCTCCTGGTCCAGAGTTCAGGCCGCACCCAGTTGCTATGGCAAAGCCTTAATAAACAGACGGCTGGCATCACCTGTTGCCGTGGCGCCTGACTATGACCGTTACTACACCATCAGAAGAAGAAGTGGAAATCAGGCCACCGGTAATGAATGACAATTTATTTAACGGCAATTACGATCAATTATCTAAATCTGACCTCCTTAGACGAGGACGCAGACTTTTTCGTAACCTTTAAACCTTAAAATGTTTCTATTTGCACAGTAGGTAGTCTAACTTCTAACTTATCCTTTTGTTGGCCCCCCCTCAAAATAACACCGCCCCCGTTTCACATTGAGGTATGAAATCTTGGTCCCCACGTTAATTATTCTAAGATCTAACGAAAGGTCTCCTGGTGCAACGACGCAAACCTAACAGGAAGACCAATTTGGCGTTCGCCGTTGTCAAGCATTGTACTGATACTGGAGTTTTGACCGGATCAACTTCAACCCCTAATCCTTAACCCCAGCTCCTGATCGACTCTTTAAGACCACAAGGATTAAAGGTTAACGAAAAGCTTGAGGTTTTTTTTTTTGACAAACAGTCTGATGCCATCGGCGGAAAACACGTGGGAACGCTACCGGCAGCTTTTGATGACGAATATTTTATTCCGTTCCTACCGATAGATCCTATTCCCATCCTATCTATTATTAACAGCGAGGAATCCCCCTGTCTGCAACAAAGGAGAGAGACATCGTTGTTGGCATTCCCGTCAGGAGTAAATGAAAAAGTAATCAGGTTATTTCCGAAGACTCGGAATGACAGGGACACGTATGTGACCTGGGTAACAAACGACGACTCTTCCTGGGTTTGTGCTGCTTTAGTGCCCGAGAATGACGACAGGAGCAAAGAAGACTCCGGTCACCATCCGTCTAATCGCTCATAAATGATGTAGAGCACGAATCTGCAACAATGCAATAATCGGAATTTTGAAGATAATACGAACATTTCATAAAGTCCTGTTGGTCTTATGAGACTGTGAACGGAAGATTTCTGAACTGGTGGTGGGACCCAATGACTAAATATCGTTAGAAATAAGTATTTATCCTGTTCGGTAATCTGATAATCATGTTTTTGCTAAATTTAAATAAACGCCTCCACTTTTCAAATGTGCAGTAGGAATGAAATGAGTGGAATTTACTGAGTATTTCTTCCCCCAAGTACTTTATTTCCTAGGTATTTGAGGAAAAGCTTGAAATATGCTTTATCTAGTATACATTAAATGCACTCATGCATAAAAAGTCTAAGTAAATGAACATGTTGTTACCACGGCTCCCGTCAGTGGGCGGGTTAATTAGGCAGCAAATGAACATTTTGTCTTAAATTGACACGTAGGAACCAGGAAAAAAAGGACAGGCTTGCTAGACAGCTGAGTCAGGGAATCTCCAGAACTATAGGTCGTGTTAAATGGTCCTAGTCTGCAGTGGTTAGTACCTGGTTCTGGTAGACAGGTGTCAAAGCAGACGGTGACATCACTGAGCTGCTTTGAAGGCAAAAACAGGAGCTACATCATATATGGCAGGTGGTTATTATGTTATGGCTGATTGATGTACAGAAATACCTGCATACTAGTATTTAGTAATACTAGTTGACTGATTATCCGATAAATCGGTTTATTAAAAATGTACTAATTTCCCTGATGCCACATCTGCAAGAGACACTAATAAAGGATTTTACGAACAAATGTGGGTCTGAAGGAAACGCAAAAGTAACGCCGAAGTAGAAGTACTGCGTAAAGCAGTAGAAAGACCGACCAGTACTTCAACGTTGTACAGGAGTGAGTGTACTTAGTTACATCCCGTCGCTGGTTTGCTTCGTCTATAGAGAATTGATTTTTTTACGACTGTTGATTTAGTATTTTCTCGCCTTGCATTGACTAAATAATCATCCAACCGATCAATAAATCAATAACGAGCGCCGCTGAGCTCCAGCGGAGTCTGCGTGAGCAAACATGAGAGCAAACACGCGGGGTTACGTTTCCCAACAGCCTCCCTGAGCTAGGATCAGCCAGAGGTGCATTCTGGGAGCCGATGCTAACGGCGGCGGGCGAGTTGTGCGAGATTAAATTCACATTTATGATCATTTTCGGAGCGGAACACGGAGCCCGCGGGCCAGAACGGGGCCCATAAATCAGACAGTGGGAGGCCGGTGTGATTATCAGAACCAGCAGGAGGACGTTTTGCCGCGGACAGAGAGATCCTTCAGGAACAAAGGAGGAGAGAGCGAGAGGTTAAAAATAACGGACGGAGGGATTTCATCAAGGCCAGATGTGAAGGCAGGGAGAGAAAAAACGGATCAAAACCAGACCAGAACCACCGAACAGCATCTAAAAACACGCCAGGGTTTGAAACCCTTCCTCTTGAGCGCCGCCTACATCACCATTCAGGGAAAATTCCCATCGGACTTCCACCTACGGAAAGATTGGCTTCTGTGTATGATGACGTCACGGCCTCCTTTTTTTCATCTTGGCGCACCAAATCAGCGGCCTGTCATACGAACAAAATGTTGGCTTCGCTGAAGATGACATAAAAGGTAAACAATGCAGGAAAACAAGCTCGGCTTTTACGATGAATTTTGTTTAGTGAGTTTGCAAAATAATCACATTGTCGAGTATGAAGAGTGCACAGGTCCAAAAAAAGAGTGTGGAAAAGACAAAAACCTTTTCCACCAAATATTACCTGGTGCTAGTTCGGTGCTGGTGCTATGCTAAGTTGGTTCAACTTGCGCACCTCCTAAGAACCATTTTGCACCAGTTTTTAGAGCCAGGAGCTGGTGCTTAGGCTGTCGAACAGCAAAGAACTGGTGCTTAGTCAGGCTCTGGCTCCGAAATTTTACGAATAACGCAATTCAAACGTTGTCGTTCATGATTAATTGTGTGATTTGGTGTTATTCGTAACATTCACGTAACGCTGGCACCATTTTGCGTTATTTGCGACATTCGCTAACGAGTTCGTACGTCAGCAGGACGTTGAGTTAGCTCATTGTAGCGGCGTTTGATTTTTAGCTGTATCAGGAACTTCACAGCAAATATAAAGCTACAGTTGAGTTTACGTTAATAACAGTTAAACAACGTGAAACAGGGAAAGTAACGTTTGTGTGGCTGCAGAGAGTCGAGGCTCAACCTGCTGGTTTTTGTTTCACGTGAGTAAAACCATTAATTCCAGATGAATTTGCCGGCGGTGTTGGGTTCCGTGTGAATCATGATGAACGGAGCCAACGGAGGCCCAGAGACCGTCATAACCTAATGATCACATGTCACACAGAGTCTGTCATAAATATTCTCTCTGTGTGGGACAGACATGAACTCTGACCCAGAAAAAACAAGTAATTATTAATGAATCATTATCGGGTTAAAAACATGGTGATATGAGAAAATGGTGATTAGTCTCAGTGTGTGTGTGTTTGTGTGTGAGTCATTGTGTGTGTGTGTGTGAGTGTGTGTGCGTCAGTGTGTGTGAGTCAGTGTGTTTGTGTGTGTGAGTCAGTGTGTGTGTGTGTGTGAGTCAGTGCGCGTGTGTGTGTGAGTCAGTGTGTGTGTGTGTGTGTGTGTGTGAGTAAGTGTGTGTGTGTGTGCGTCTCTTTCAGTGTGTGTGTGTGTGTGTGTCTGTTTCAGTGTGTGTGTGTGTGTGTGTGTGTCTGTGTTTGTGAGTCAGTCTGTGCGTCAGTGTGTGTGTGTGTCCTTGTGTGAGTCAGTGTGTGTGTGTGAGTCAGTGTGTGTGTCAGTGTGTGCGTCAGTGTGTGTGTGTGTCTGTGTGTGTGTCAGTGTGTGTGTGTGAGTCAGTGTGTGTGTGTATGTCTGTGTCTGTGTGTGCATGTGTGTGTAGGTGAGTCAGTGTGACTGTGTCAGTGTGTGTGTGTCAGTGTTTGTGTCTGTGTGTGTTTGTGAGTCAGTGTGTGTGTGTCAGTGTGTGTGTGTGTGTCTGTGTGTGAGTGTGTTTGTGTGTGCGTCAGTGTGCGTCAGTGTGTGTGAGTGTGTGTGTGTGAGTGTGTGTTTGTGAGTCAGTGTGTGTGTGTTAGTGTCAGAGTGTGTTTGTGAGTTAGTGTGTGTGTCAGTGTGTCCGTGTGTGTAGGTGAGTCAGAGTGTGTGTGAGTCAGTGTGTGTGAGTGTGTGTGTGTGAGTCAGTGTGTGTGAGTGTGTGTGTGTGTTTGTGTCTGTGTGTGTTTGTGAGTCAGTGTGTGTGTGTCAGTGTGTGTGTGTGTGTGTCTGTGTGTGAGTGTGTGTGTGTGTTTGTGACAGTGTGTGTGTGTGTTTGTGACAGTGTGTGTGTGTGTGTGTGTGTGTGTTTGTGTGTGTGTGTCTCAGTGTCAGAATAAAGCTGAGGGTTCGATGCTCATGCCGCATGAATCACATTCTCAGGTTTGAGGAGACTCTCTCATATCATGTGTCTGGAGTGCGAGGGATCATGGAGATCCAGGATCATCCCGCCCCTTGAGGGGTAAATCCCTCATCACATCCACAGCCTTTCCCCCCTGTGGCTTTCACTCGCCGTCAGAATACGACCGTCGCCAAATACCGGGGGGCGACAGCTTCAACCGGCTGGCAAAACCAAAACGAAGGTTCCTGTCAGGCGATGATGATTGACGGTATTCGTTTTTAATGATTCATGTTTTTATGCTTCGATGGTGAAACCGACGGCAAACTTCCGTATTTGTTCTAGCGTTCGTGTTCAGAAACTCTGGGTTTCCAACTCAGAGGAAAACAGAGGTAAGTGGAGAAAGAGCCGGGTTGGAACCACTGCACTGCCCTTGAGCAAGGCGATTTATCCCCAGCAGCTTCAGTGGATTTAATCATAGTTGAGATAAAAACCTAAATATTGTCTATTTTCTTTTGCTATGTCATTAAATTGGATGTTTTCCTGGTAGAATCCCTCGCCGTAGATCCACTTCCTGTGACATAAAACTGGAAATATCCAACCAGGCAACCTTAGAAGAGACGTGTGTGTGTGTGTGTGTGTGTGTGTGTGTGTGTGTGTGTGTGTGTGTGTGTGTGTGTGTGTGTGTGTGTGTGTGTGTGTCTGTGTGTGTGTGTGTGTGTGTGTGTGTGTGTCATCAGGAGGATGTTCTCCACCTCCTTGATTCCTCAAAAGGGCGCTAACTGTTAGTAATCCGATCCTCTAGGGAGGCTGGGATCAAACCAACGACCCTCAGGTTCCGGGACCCCCACCAAAACCAACCGGACCGCCTCAGAGGTGCCGACACATTTTCCACCTCCAGGTGAACAATCTGCAAAAACGTCTACCGGAAAAGTGAGGCGAGGTCAGATGCCTTGCTCAACAGTTCCACACAACTCAGAGGGACATGTGGTCTCCGTCTAACCGTAGCGCCACCTTACTGCTTTAAGGTGGGTTTCCACCCCCACCCCCCTCACCACCCCCCCTCACCACCCCCCAGCGAGGAAGGGACGAGGAATGGAAATCTCAAAAAAATGAGGTCAAAGTCTGCAGGACGCGAGGAAGCTTCTCATTTGCTGCCGGCGAGCGTTTACGACATCAGCTGAGCACGTAAATAATGCGATGGGGGCGGGTGACCCCAATCCCCCCCCCCCCCCCCCCAGACTCACTTGTTTACACCCCCACCCCCTCCGAAACCTGCATTTGCAGCAGCGCTAACATTAAAATGCAATGTGTGCATTAGCACCCGCCTGCTACAATCGCTCCCTCTGTCCTCCCTCCGCGCCTTTCCTTTCTTCCTTCCTCCCTTCCTCCTCTTCCTCTCTTTCCTTCTCCATACATGGCCGAGCGCTGCAGAGCCTCCGGACTCCAGGAGGAACGGGGGAGAACTCTCCGGCAGCTGAAATATGACACTGAGATACACTTCAGGCCCGGAGTCAGTCTGTAGCAATGTGACATATCAATCCAGAGAGGAGGAGGAGGAGGAGGAGGAGGAGGAAGAGGAGGTGGAGGGGGAGGAATGGGAGGGGGACGCTAATGAGAAAATCAATACCCAGGCTGCATTATGCCGTCTTGCAAATCACGCCGTTTTATACATGTACATGTGTGTATGTGTGTGTGTGTGTGTGTGTGTGTGTGTGTTATGGAAGGAAGTTGGAATGCGATGGAAATGGTCGCTGCTGGCTGCAGTGTCATGTGAAAAGTGTGTCTGGTAACAGCTGCACACGCTGTGCACATAATCTAAGCAGCATGCTCCGACTCTGCGGGAACGGGATTTTCCAAAACGCCGGAGAAAAAAAAAACCCTGACAACAAACTTCCAGCGTAAATCTCTCCGATATTCCCTTTTGGTATTCCCGCTGGGAGCCACAACGAGGAGAGAGAAAAAAGTGTTTTTCGTCTTTAATGGAGGCGTTGATCAGCCGTGAGGGAAAGTGGAGTCGACTAATCGACAATAATGGAACTCCTGATGGCCGTTTTCTCGACACCCCACATAAAAAGAAGATTAACGCTCCAGATAAAACACCTATGTAAGGTTTGAACTCGTCAGGCGTTGGCGCTTATCTCCGGTTTATATCGCCGGGAGTTCATTTGAAAGATGCTGGACCCTGTGATTTGAATTTGTGTTCAAAAGGAAGCCATGAAAAGCTCCAGCATCTTACGTCACCAGAACATTCCTGCAGATAGTTTGGCGCATGGTGACGAATATATAAGAAATATAATATTTCTTCTCTTTTTTTAAACACTTTCACTATTTTCCACACACACACACACACACACACACACAAACTACATTAAAGGGTTAAAAGTGTTCCTAACTTGAATGAATCATCAGATTTTGCTGCTGATCTGAGTTTTTGGGTAAATAGAAGCTCAATTTTGGAGATTCTGATCGCTTCAAATGAGATTAAGATGCAGAAATGAGTTAAGTGAGTAAAGAAAAGAACTGAAAAGCTGCAGTTCTTGCATCATCTATCATACCTGCAGATACTTTTGCTGCAGAATGACAACAACTGTTATCCCGCTATCTTTATTTTCTTTAAATGTTCTCATCAGGACTTGGTGTAAATGTTGACTGAGAAAATCTTTGAATCTCTCTAATGGTTTTATATTCATATTAATAATTGTGATGCTCAGGTTCTACTTGTTTGTAGTTTTTTTTACACTTTTGAATCTTCCTTTTAGGCCGGTGTTTAAAAAGTAAGGAGGTGGGATATTATTCATATTTCTTCTTTCTTCATCAGAATATCAAAGAGTCCAGTTCCACATGACTGCAGCACCTTCACAACACCTCCTCCTCCTCCTCCTCCTCCTCCTGCAGCCACATCCCTGCACAACCTCTCAAAACATGTGCAAAGATGGACTTGGACCTGTGGCAGCAGGAGCCCGAACTCCGCACCGGGCCGTCCTCTCAGCAGAAACCCAAAACACCAGCGGCGGAACCGGGGCAGAGCCCCGGGCAGAGCCCGGTCTGAGCCGGGGCACAGCCGCCTGAGCTCAGCCGTTAGCGAAGTACTCACCCTCGGATAACTCCAGCTCCAGCTCGGCCAGTTTGGCCCGAACCTCCGAAGGAAGCGGTACCGGGTCCCGGTCCGCCATTAGAAGCCGACTTAAATCTCTCTTTCCCACCTCTTTAGTCCTTCTTCTCTCTCCTGGCGTCTCCTCCAAACCCCAAAATATCCAAAGTCGGTCAGACTCAGCCCGAGTGTGTCGCTCTCTGCTCGGCGGCAGAGCTGTGGAGCAGCGGAAGACGGCAAGCTAGAAAAAACATGGCCGATCTACTTCCGGTGCTCTGCTTTTAAAGTTAAGAGAATTCCTCTTCGTCCGCTACTAGTTCCTTCTTCCAGTTCTTCTAGCTCGTCTTGGTCGGTTCTTCATCTTCTTCTCCCTCTTCCTCCAGTTTATCCCCTTGTAGATCACCTTCTAGCTTTTCTTCTTCTACTGCATCTTCCTCTTCTCGCTCTTCCTCTACTCTGTCTTCTTCTACGTATTTTGTCTTTTTCTTCTTCTGGTTCATCTTGTTCTTCAACTTCTTCTTTAATAATAATAATAATACAGTTTGTTTTGTAGAGTTACATCTTGTTTGTTTTTTTCCTTTTCTATTCTTAATCTGTTTCTATCTGGCATGTCTTCTTCTTCTTCTTCTTCTTCTTCTTCTTCACTTCTTTTTGTTAGTCAAGATTGTGTTCTTCTTGTCATTCAATCAATCTACTTTTTTTTATATATCTTAATAAAATAGTACAAACACTGCAAAACATGTCCTTCACCAAGATGTTATCAGAGTCCGGTTTTGAGGTGGTCCCTCCATGGATCGGACCTGAGAGTCCAGCTCACCACGCAGATGCTGGATGGGATTGAGATCTGGACAATATGGCTATGACGTCATCACCTCGAACCACCTAAAATAATTCCGGAACCAAGTTCCGGCTTTTTTTATTTAATTTTTCTCCACGTAGCGCAGCTGTGATGCTTTAATTTTGAAGGTAGAATCCTTACACTTCCGGTTTGGTGCTTGTTTAACGACACTAACTTCATGTATCCCACAAGTGCATAACAGCTGAAAGATGTTAGGAGGTCGTCACACAAAATGTTTGTTTGAGATACTTTTTTCTTTTTCTTTTTGTTTAATAGAGAAGGTGATAACTTACAAAATAAGAGTTTTTCATTGCCTTTGTTATTTATAAGCTGATAAAATAAGATGTAAAACCTGTTGTTCTTGTCTTAAAGCCATGAGCTCTAATTTTAAATTATTCACAAAAATCTAACCTTTAACTCAAGTAACAAAATAAAAGAATAACCCTCTGCTGGTGTTTGATGGAGTCCCTGGAACCATTTAACAAGATGTCCAGAACCTTTGGAAGAAAAACAACCCCACAGCACCAGAGATCCACCACCAGACTTCACAGTGGGTATGAAGTGCTTTTTCTCCATGACTTACTTTCTTGCTAGGCCACACCCATCTTAGATGTTTGTTGCCAACAAAGCTCTACTTTGGTCTCATCTGACCTCTGACCTTGTTCCAGTGAAAGTCCCAGTGGTGTTTGTCAAACTGTAGCAGCGTTAGCTTGTAGCAGCGTTAGCTTGTAGCAGCGTTGAATGAAAAGTTACATTTTGTATTGAGTTTGAGTTAAAGATCACGACTGTAGACTTTAAAGGCTTTTTTTTCTTTCCTTCTCTTTTTATTCTTTTTGGGGTTTTTTTTTAATAATTGAGTTAATTATGATCTTTTATTTCTAAAGACTTTATAAAGTCATTGTTAAGAATTTACTGGAAAATAACACAAACAAAATCATGAAATAAAATGATTTTATCAAAGTCAAAATGTTTAAGTTGAGCTGCACATCATTTTAGAAAAATACTTTATTCAACAGTTTATATCATAAAATCAAGTAAATAAAAAAATTAAAAAGCTTCTGTGTCATTAGAGTAAATCAATAAAAGTAATTAATCCATACTTCTATAACGAAACAAAAAAAAATTAGTAGGTGTTACATTTCTTTAACTATTTCATAAGATGAAACCCAACCCAAACAAACAAACACGAAAACAAACAAACACATAAAAAAACAAAAACACAAACAAACAAACACATAAAAAACAAAAACACAAACAAACAAACACATAAACAAACAAACAAAAATCCATCTTAACATCACTTTTATATCATATATTATTAATATATAATATACATATATACATAACCCTCCTGATAAGAGAATCAGCTCCTCTAAAGTCAGAAGGATGTTTATATATATGATTTATAAATGATTATTATTTATATTTATATGCTGCAAAACACATTATGTGGTCAGATTTAAGGTTTTTTTTGTTTGAATGGAGCAAATGCTGAAAAGAACGCCCTACCTACAATGAAGCACGGTGGAGGCTCAGGGTTGCTTTGAGGCTGCTTTGACTCCTCAGGGTGTCACTTCTGTAGGAGAATGTCAGGTCATCAATCTCTCAGACGGAAAGCATTGATCCCAACCAGAACAGTAAGTCCAACCTCGGAATGGGCCAAAGTAGAATAAAATGAAAAGTTCCGGTGTGGTCTAGTGGAAGTCTGGACCCCAACCTCCATTGAGATGCTGTAGTGGAACCTGAAAGCTCACAAACCCTCCAGTGACGTCACAAAGAAGGTTGGACAAAGTGAGGAGCAATTATTCTTAATTAGGGGATCAAAGGAGTATTTTTTTACTTCCTCTCCTTCTTTAATGTGTTTCTCCGTTTAACATCAGCTCCACGTCTTCTGATGCTTTTCATCTCCTCCGCCGGTCATGTGACGAAGACCTCCGTCCCCCTACCGCCGGGAGTAACGGGGACAATAACAGCAGTCGTCCAGACAGACATCGGAGTATAAGATCTTTTTAGTCAGACGACGGGGTCATCCGGGTCAGAGCGGTCGGTCTGTGCGCGGCTCATTAGGTCCATCTAGTGTTCTGTTTGTGCTACTGCCGTAGAGTTTGGTCAGAATCTCTTAAATGTAGTCAGTAAATATTCATAGAGACACTTGGGTCACAGGATCTACCAGAATGTAAGTTGATGTTATGGCGCCAACCTAACAGGAAGTCGGTCATTTTGACTTTAAATATTATTAATTTTATTGTACAGTATTCTTACAGACGTTATCATAATCACTACTACTTGCAATTTTTTGTACTATTATTGCTGCTATTATCGTTTTTGCTGTATGCGTCTGCCCAACTTGAGGCGGGACCTGTTGACGGTTTCTGCCTGTTAAAAGAAATAAAACCACTTTTTTTCTCATCACTGTTGTTCTTTATCTTGTATGACGTGTTGTTTTAACATTTCTTTTTTTTTTCTTTTCTTAGTGTCATGAGAAAAGTTTTGTGGTATTAGACCCCCCCCCAAAAAAAGATAAAAAAATAAAAAAATAAAATTAAAATATACGATCAAACAAAGCTGGGGAGAGGTGGGAGGGACGATTGATACAGAGCTTCGGTCAAAATTATGTCAAAAAAGTGGGTCTGACACCATTAATTCCAGAGTTTCGTCACCAATTCTGCATTACGCCACAAAAAATACATAAATATAATCCTAAAATATCAAATATATTAGGATTATATTTATGTTTTTGTTGGGGTTTTTTTTGCTTGTTTTATTTAATTTATTTTTATATTTTTGGTTGTTGTAGTTTTGGGCATATATGTTATATTCTGTTTAATTCGTAATCTCAAAATATAATATTAAAAAAAACACAACTATGCTTTTATTTTGAAGGCATACCGGAACAAGTTGCTCAGCACAGTGTCCGACATTGTACATCCGGTCCAAGGTTTTTTTCCCTTTAGCACCATCTGTTTGTATGTCCTTTACTTCCAATTTTACTTCCAATTTGTTCATTTTTCTTAAACCATGAGTGCAATCATTCCTCGCATTGAGCAATTGTCGGCGAGAGTTGTTCGTATTCTGGGATGTAATCCGGGACCGATGACGCTTCAGGGAACCAACACTTACCTGGTGGGGACCGGAGACAGGTGACAGAAACTAACATTAGAATGTCACTCACTAAACTAGCTGACATTTTTATGTGTCTCTGTAAATCTGAACATCCGGGTAACTTTGTCTTACTACCGCATCGAAAATCACGTTACGCCGAATTCCACTCAAACTTTCACAAAGTCTGTGTTTCTTTGCTTTTATGTTAATTTATTTGGGTTTAGACCAAAACTGGAAATGTACAAATGTTAACTAGTAAGTATTTGTTTATTCGGCATGTAAACTATGTAATGAAATATTTAAAAACTGAACTATTTTAAAAGTATGCTGAGTGCCGGAGTGTTGAGCATTTATTCTTACAATCTTCTACAGCAGATTAAACATCAAAATGTGTAACTTTATCAGGATAAATCGACTTTCTGTTTAGAAGAGTATTCTCACAACTGTGTTTACAAAAAAAAAAAAAAGACCACAAAAGAAATAAGTGAGTTCAATCTGTAACTCCGGCAATGTGACAATTGTCAACCTAAGAAGAAAATAAATCATTATTTATCCAGGTTCATACAGTAAAGTAATCCAAATTCATTCTGTGAAATAATCCAGGTTCATACAGTGAAGTAATCCAAATTCATACTGTGAAATAATCCAGGTTCATACAGTGAAATATTCCAGGTTAATACAGTGAAGTAATCCAGGTTCATACAGTGAAATATTCCAGGTTCATACAGTGAAATAATCCAAATTCATACTGTGGAATAATCCAGGTTCATACAGTGAAGTAATCCAGTTTAATACTGTTAAATAATCCAAATTCATACAGTGAAATATTCCAGGTTAATACTGTGAAATATTCCAGGTTCATACAGTGAAATAGTCCAGGTTCGTACAGTTTGCCTACGCTTTGAGGCATAAAGTCAAACCTCTTTAGAATTATTTTTAATTGCAAACGATATTCTTACGTTGATTAAAAAAGTCTGCTGCATCAGACAAATATTGTTAATGATGAGAAAATATCCTGGAGCAAAGAATGAATGAACCCGAGCACCGAAAAATATATCTTTAAGTTCCTGAATGTTTATTTAGAAGATTTGCATCATCAGTGTTCAAACATTAAATGTATTATTATTATTATTAAACAGAATAAATAGCATTTCTTCTGGGGATTGTCCAATTTAGCCTGAATCTAAATGATATAAACGTCTCCACAAATCCTCAACTGGTATAAAGTATATAAAAGAAAAATGTAGAATATACATTTATAACATTCTCAAGTTATTATGATCATATAATAGTAGAATTACAAGTTTATTCTGGTACATTTACAACATTGTCACTTTATTTTGATCCTAAATTCACATTTAATCACCCAGAGGAACATAGTAAGTTAAGAAGCTAACGTTAGCAGAGCGGCTAAAGCTAGCATGAGCTCCGAGGTCCATTTCTACTTCGAACATTTCTCTCATTACACCGGTTCAAAGCCTAAAAGTAGAACAACACATCAGCTGTGAGAAGATCTGGTTGTTTTCTTTGTACGTAAAGTGTGATTCCGTTCCAGGCGGGTTCTGATCGACGCCGGAGAACCTGCAGTACCCGAGTACATCAGGAGCCTGAAAGAGGCTCTGGGTCAGTTCGGCACCAGCATCCAGGAGATCATCGTCACCCACTGGCATCCCGACCACATGGGCGGCGTGGAGGACATCTGCCGGGACATCACAGGTGAGGACATTATCTTCATCCTCTTCTTCATCGTCTTATTTTTCTTCATGCTAATAATCCTGCAGCGTTGCGTACGTGCAAAACGCCATACATCGATAAAACGGCGAGGGCTTTGCGTAGATGAATCGTTTGACGGTCTCGGCGAAACAGTTTTCACTCAGTGGTAAATCAGCTTTTTGTCAATTTTGACTCTGTTTTGACTCTCGATGGTCGCCAGGTTCAGAAGGAGTCACATGATCGCTGCACTGGAGAGAGGCTCTGGTATAAGCCCCTCCCAGTCTCTTCATCTTTTACTTGATTGGTTCCTTTTGTCCTCAGATTAAACACTATTAAAAACATGGCTAAGAATATTATAATCCAATTATCTTATTTGCACAAGATAATAACTTAACCGCTGAGTCAGCCGCCGCCTGCTGTCCTTCAGTTTGTGCGGCCAACGATTCCTGCCGCCGACGATCGCATATCTACGAGCCGCAGCTGTTAGAATATAATTATATTTATATTATATCTATATTCATGCTCACGTTTCCGGCTGCTGCGTGGATTAGTGTAAGTGCTCTTATTTTGAAGGATCGCAGCGGAAGGAAGTACATTTGTGGGCATTGTGTATGTGTTCCAGCTTGACGAAATTAACGTAAGCTCCGTTTTCGCCGTTTGTAATTGTTTCTTAAACCAATTTTATGGCATTTTGAAGGGAAGGAAAAGTTCTTGTAAGTCCGGGTCGGTCCATTATATGATTTCTGTTGTCTTTGTTCATCCATTATGGTTTCACAGTAAATGTTCCTGGGCCCACAAGATGATTTCATTGTCCTTCAGCGGATTCCTAAAAGTGAATATAGAAACGGGTCGATTCAGTTCAGTAATAAGATTTTTACGCAATTTAATCCCTCGGAAGAAAGAAAAAAAGTCCAATCATTTTTATCCCTCCCGTTTTTTCCAGGTCCTGACGTCCGAGTCAGCAAACTGCCTCGCTCCAGCCGAGTCAGCGAGACCGCCGGCAACAAAAGCTTCAACTACCTTAAAGATGGCGACGTGGTCCGGACGGAGGGCGCCACTCTCAAGTCAGTTCACCTCCAGGGGACATCGTGATTCAAATAATATGTAGTTCTCTAGACGGACATGTAGAAAATGTTGAAGGAGTATTTCAGAGGAACAGATGAGGCTTTTCTAGATAATGGATTTGAGGGAACGTTTGAGGTACCCCCCATACAATCTGTGATACCCGGCATGCCTCAGGGATCCATCCTTGGTCCCCTTTTTTTTTACCCGCCCTCACATCCCTGGACGATAAGAACTTTTATGAACATACGAGAAGGTACCAGAGCCTCCTTACCCCCTCCACCAGACCCCTGAACAGACCCCTCCCCCATGTAACTCTGGACCATGACCCCCACAAAGGCACCAGCCACATTTAACAGTCTTGTAAAACTTCCCCTCACTACTCCCTGTAACTCAAAACTACAACCCCCCCAAAACGCCCTCGTCACAACAGACCCCCATAGCTGCCCCCCACAATTTTATTGTTTGGTCTGCATGCAAGTTACTGTTTAGTACCTTTTGCACATTGTGTACTATGTACCGGGCTTTCAGTGCTTGTTTGCAGCTGTAGATCTCAGTGGGTCACAGCTCTGACTGGGGTCCAGGAGTCTGGGGTTCGTATCCCAGTCAAAACAGGGCGTGGCATAAATCCAGTGTGGACCCTTAGGCAAGGTCCTTAGTGCTAGGGGCTTACCCAACCACAGCTAGTGCCGGTCCCAAACCTGGATAAACAGGAGGGTTCTGTCAGGAAGGTCAACCGACGTAAAAAAAACCCACAAATCTACGACAAATCAATGTGTGGAACGAGACGATCCGCTGTGACGAACCCCCCGTGAAGAGAAAGGGCCTTTCACTCTGCTTTACTTTGATACTCTGATAAAGATGTTTTCGATTCTCTGTATGTCCGGTCCAAAACGGCAGAACTGACAACTAAAGCTTCTTGAATCTTTAAACTTGAATGGAATAACTTTTTCCCAGAGTGCTGTTCACCCCGGGTCACACCGACGACCACATGGCCTTGGTGCTGGACGAAGAGCGGGCGCTCTTCTCTGGAGACTGCGTCCTGGGCGAAGGCACAGCCGTGTTTGAAGACCTCTACGATTACATGAAGTCTCTGAGGTCCCTCCTGGACTCTCGGGCCGACCTCATCTACCCCGGTGAGTGGTCACACACCGGTACGGAACCAGACCCCCCCGGTGGGGGGTCAAACACCCCCGCCCGCATCTCGGGAGCTGAGCGAGTGCCGAATGAGTAATAACTGTAAAAACTCTGCTCCTGTAATGTGGGCAGGTCACGGCCCCGTGGTTCAGGAGGCGGGCTCTAAGATCAGACACTACATCAGCCACCGCGACGAAAGGGAGCGGCAGATCTTGGCGGCCATTCAGGACGGAGCAGGAAAGCTTTTCAGCTCAATGGAGCTGGTCCAGATCGTCTATAAGGTTTGGACACCGCCGTCTCTGATGCTCTTCTAGCCTGATCCCAGTCAGAAGTTCTGCTTGTATTTGTTCTGAGAGGAAAGACGGTTGGTTCTGTTGCAGGACACGCCGGCGCACCTGCACCCAGCAGCCAACGGGAACCTGGTCCATCACTTAAACAAGCTGGAGAAGGAAGGGAAGGTTAGCAGAGGTACGCCACCCGCTTCTACAACAGCAACTGTAAAATTAGACATACCGTAATCAGCCAGAACATTATAACCACCGACACGTGAGGTTAGAATAACATAGAGTATCTTAAGATGTCCACAGTTCTGTGTTTGTGGTTTCAAGGTTCTGCTGATAGCCTTTGTTTGGATAAATCAGAACTATTCACTCACTGGTTACTTTGTTTTCCCTTCAGTGATCAAATCTCCACAGAACGTCATCTGGAAGAGCGCCCTGTGATGTCGGACCTGCCTTCAGTCGACGGGGCGGTTCTGTTCGGATACGCCGGTAAAACAGTTCCACTCCACAGCGTGGAGCACAAGCCTGCAGAATGGAGGATAAAACATCTCCCGCCATGACCACACCTACGTTAATTCGGCGCCAGAGTCCACAGCAGCCTGAATTACTTTCCCAGTTTTCCTATTTTCATACATTCTGTTGCTCTTCACTCCGAATCTACCGAAACGGGTTTTCTCTACAGTCTCTCCACATGATTAAAAAGTGGATCTAAAGAAGCATCTACTGTATGCGCCATAGTTTAGGCCTCATTTACACTAAAAACTGTTTTAACTGAAGAAGGGAAAGACTTTTATTTTCCAGTTTTTCAAACACCCTGCAGTATCCATGCCAGGCCACTAGATGGCACTGTAAGAGAAACACCACACAACTGCACAGTGGGGGTTTCTTGACTATTGGGGGTTCTTTTTTACTCCCGTCAAAGTGCAGACATTGATGCAGATACATTTCCGACAGTTGATGACAGTTGATGCAGCCGCACGACGAAGGGCGATGAAGAGGCAAACGTTTTGACCACAGCAAAAATGGCGATGGTTAAAAAGGTTTAAAAGGCTCTGCTGGTATCCGTCTTCGGTGTTATCAACGTAACAGCCACGAGTTCAGTTTCAGGGGTTTTGGGTTCTCCGGGCCCACAAGGTTCCGTCGTCGGGTGAATGCAACAGAATTTTATAATCTTACGTAAAGAACGTTAACGGCTTCAAACAAATCCAGGAAAATCAGAGAATCTGGATTTTTCCATTCCTTTTCCCCAACCAAAGCCGTCTGGATCAGAATCCTCAAAGAGTCTCAACAAGGTTTGGAGGAGAATTGGGTTCAGCTCGTGTTCTGCCTCCATCTTTTCACTCCTCCTTCTGTTCTTCCTCCTCCTCCATCCTCTTCCTCCTCCTCCTCCAGAAGAAGGTCGAGGAGATGAATCATAAATAATTCTACTCTGACAAATATTTTTAATAATAATATCAGAACCTTTAATTTAAATCATTTATTTGTCATTTCTGTCTTTAGCGTAAATCTCTTGTTATATACCTGTCAGCCACCAGGTGGCAGCATCTGCTTGTTTTCTAGAGAGACCCTTCAGAGGTCTTTGAGATCAACAGACAGTATTATTCTAATTATATAATAAACACATAATGAGTTTATTAGTCTGGAATCATAAACAGTTTAGAACTGGTGTCTTTTTCTCTCCATGAAAGACAATTATTTTATATTTATTGTCATTTTCTGATCACATTTCTTTTGTTTGTTTGTTTGTTTGTTTGTTTATGCTGATTACATCTGAATAAATCATCTTGATTTACCAATATTCTAATGCCTGATACTTTTCTGTGAACTTTTGACCCTCGTTTTTTTTTCAATTCTGATGCAATTTGACTGTTTGTGGGGTTTTTTTTTTTTTTTTGCAAAGACACAGGAAGAAACAGATGTGAGGTTTTACCAGGTGATGAGACGTCTGACTTCCATCATCGTCCTCCTAGACTCTGAGCAGAGGAACAGCCTCTCCTCCTCCTCTTCATCACATCACATCCCCCCCTCCTCTTCCTCCTCTCTGAAAGCCCTCTGATGGATGAGACGTCTGTAATCGTAACTCCGGCGCATCAGATCTTAAAAAACCTGCTGCAGCAGTGAAAACCGCCGCCGCCGTCTCCCAGGAAACACCTCAGACGGAGGGAAGAGTCGCCGCGGAGACGGTTTGAGGTCTGATCACACGGACGAAGAGTTTGTAGCTGCAGTTCAACGAGGCGGGAAAGTTTTCCACAACTTTAATGAGTCACTGACGGAAATATTGGGGGATTTTTTTTCCCCTTCAATTCAGTTCAGGCGAAATGTGAACCGTGTATGTGATAAAAAGAGATTTCACCGTTTTATATTCTTCATCATCTATGAACGACTGAAAATAGAAGTTTGAGTAGATAAAGACTTACATGTTAAATAGATTAACGTCACTTATTCTTTAACATGTTCATACACGTTTATATATTTGTGTATATAAACATATATGTATATATTATATATATATATATATATATATATACATCTATATATATATACATATAATATATACATATATATTTATATATGGATGTAGATACATATATATATAAGTTTACATATTTATACTTGTATATATATATATATATATATATATATATATGTATATATGTATACAAGTATAAATATGTAAACTTATATATATATGTATCTACATCCATATATAAATATATATATATATATATATATATATATATATATATTTATATTATATATATATATATATATATATTTATATTATATATATATATATATATATATATATATATATATATATTTATATTATATATATATATATATATATATATATAAATATATATATATATATATATATATATATATTTATATATGGATGTAGATACATATATATATATATATATATAAAGTGTTTGTGTGTCTTTGTGTTTTGTATTATTTATTCATTTATTGTATTTTTCTTTATTTCTTCTTCAGGTATCGGTCAGTTTAACTTCTTTTGAAACTCAAGTTTCTCCTGTGTTTGAGTTTTTCAAACTCAACAAAGACAAAGAAGAAACAGCTTCTGTTTTATTGGACTTACGTTTGCATCTATTTTTAAATTTAAAGAATACAGAAACATGACGATGGGATAATGAACGGCCTCTAACTTCTTCTCTTTCACTTTTTCTGCATTCTCATTCTACCTGTTTGGAACGGGACCGGCCCGAGAGGAAGAGCAGACCAGAGTCATCATCCAGGGATCTGCTGTTCGTCCTTGTCCGTGAAAAAAGTCTCTCCACAAATCATAAATCACCGACGCTCAATCTAACAGAGTGGATTTAACCGCCGACTTCCAAAACTCACTTCAGATAATTATAATTACCCGGCCGGTCTCAAACAGTCGTTAAGAGCCGCAAAACCAAAACAGGAAGTGGATCCGTCTTTGACTTTCTTTACTTCAACTTTAGAAAAGTGTGAAGATCATCAGAGGGAAGAAAGACGCCGTTTAGCGTCCTGGTGGTGAACTGATGGTGAGTCAACGTCTCTGCACAAACACACAGATAGAGAGAGAGTGTCAGAGAGGGAGACTGAGAGAGAGAGGGATTGAGAGAGAGTGTGAGAGAGAGTGATTGAGAGAGTGTGAGAGAGAGGGAGTGAGAGAGAGAGTGACGGAGATAGAGTGATTGAGAGAGAGTGATTGAGAGAGGGAGTGATTGAGAGAGAGGGTGATTGAGAGAGAGTGAGAGAGAGAGTGTGAGAGAGAGTGTGAGAGGGGGAGAAAGCGTGATTGAGAGAGAGAGTGATTGAGAGAGAGTGAGAGAGAGTGACGGAGATAAATAGTGATTGAGAGAGTGAGAGAGAGAGTGAGAGAGAGAGTGTGGGAGAGAGAGAGTGTGAGAGAGAGTGTGATTGAGAGAGAGAGTGATTGAGAGAGAGAGAGAGAGAGCGAGTGAGAGAGAGAGAGAGTGTGAGAGAGAGTGTGATTGAGAGAGAGAATGATTGAGAGAGAGACAGAGAGAGAGAGAGAGAGAGAGAGAGGGCATCAGGGCTACTTTTATTTTGTCAAAGGTTTTATAATGAGGTTATAATACATTAGGTTGTAAACACTTTTAAGTCATTTGTTCATATTTATAAACAGTTTATAACTTAACGCTCAGTTTATCAATGCGGCTCACTATTTGGCAACAACAAGTCAGTAGTACAGATAAGTGTGCTCACTATTTGGCAAGCTTCAGTTCTCTGATACCCGTCACATTTAATGATTATATTATAGCAGCTTATTGATGATTTATAAAGTCACGACAACTTTGTTATGGAACAACATAAAAGCCATGTATAGATCTTTTATAAGGGGGTCTTACTGTAAAGTGCTAAAGTACAATTTGCAAAAATACATTTTCTCAAATATGTAAATTTGTTCCACAATTTTTTTTTCGGAAAACACTTTAATTTAGTTTCATGCTCTCCACCAGTCGGTTAGAACTAAGGAGCCTCTTGGGGGAGAGGTGGAATGCCTTCAACTTTAGAAAAAGAAGTCCAGTTGCTTTGGATACCGCCTCCACGGACCCCAGACAGGTGACATTTGTCCGGCTGATAATGAAGGAGGGCTTCATATAATAGTCAAGTTGCCCTGTTGCAGAGCATCCTGCTCTTCTTCTCGCCTCTCTGCCCCTCAGGTGTGCTTCATCCATAGAAACAGGAAGTGCCTCTTTGATTAGGAGATGCTCTGTGGAGACATCCAACAAAACGTCTGATGAATTGGCGTTGCGGTCCCATGCCAGTTCACCGGACATTCCCTTAGGTCCTCCAGCATTTGGCCTTTTGTGGACCTTTCGTCACGTCAGCAGCAGATCTGACAAAGGGCGACCTTTTCTCCAGCGGACCTACACTGGTTCCACTAATTGCATTTTTTTGTCTGGTTCCCAGAATGCAGTGGTGAATGTCGCTGACCTGAATTATCTAGAAGCGTTTGTGGTGTTCTGGGCTGGTATGGAACCAGAAGATGTAAACAGAGTTAATATGGAGGCAGGACACACAATGAGCTGCTTGTGAGGCATCAACCCCCCCCTCCCTTCCGCTCTTCTTCAGTTCAGAGCGCAGTCTGTGTTGTTTGTTTGTTTGTTTGTCTGATTATTTATGTATAATCTATAATATAATGACAATTTGGGTTGTCAGATACGTTTAATATGTGACCACCCCTCATCTGTACCCAGAGTTCTTCTTTGTCCCGCAGCCCCTGAATGCCTCGTGGATCTATTTTCCTAGTACTTATAATTAAAGTTGATGCAATTTCTCACAATGTGTTTTAAAAAAAAAAAATTCTTTGAACTTTCACTGTATCTGGATCCACATCCAAAGTCAACAGGTAATTTAGTTAAGCCACGCCTCCTCCTTCTCATTTCATTTCCTTTTGTTTTTTTTAACAAGCTGCAGAACTTTATTCCTTCTGACAAAAGAATTAAAACCCACCAAAAGTTAAATAGAGGCGATGAGAGAAAACTTTATTCGTCATCGATGGGAAATGATATATTCTTATATAAATATACTGATTTACCGTTTAATATACGGGACTGTATTTTGTCAATAAAACCCAATTCCACGGTCTTCCTACCAGAACATCCCGCGTTCGGTTTTCTACTGAAATGTTCTTATAAATGTGATTTCTGTACGATTCCAATCAATTCATTCATTTTCTGCTTTCTAATAATAATAATAATAATAATACATTTAATTTATATTAAAGAAAATAGATATTTTCTTAATATTATAGAAATGGACGATTCTATATCCAAGCCGCCGCGGGAAAATCTTTTAATGATTAAATATTAAGAATAAACCGGAAGAGGAGTAATGCTAAACTTTATTTCTAACAGAAAATACCACATTTAACATACATTTAGAGTGTCTGAGATATTAAATACGTATATAAATAACTGGCGCTCCAGTTTGTCCAATCCACCTTTTGCTCTTTACCGCCATCTAGTGGTCGTATCGACACGAAGGTCTTAATGAAGTGGCGCCGGCGGATGCGTTGGACGATCCGTTCCCTTGTGGACGCAGCATCTTCGTCTTTTAATGCGTCGTCAGTACAGAACATTACTTCGGCACAGCCTTTGTCTCTCAAAAGTTCTGTTCTGTTTCAAAAAGCCCTGAAGAAGAGAGGCGGAGGAGGAGGAAGGACATGCAAGGCCATTTGTGGAGAGGGTAAAGGTCACAGAGAGCTCAGAAGCACTCAAAGGAATGCGACTCTTACCTGAAGCTGTATTTCTCCGGAGCTCGTGTTCTTCCTCAGACCCGATGATTGACGGCTGCTTAATGTTTACAGGTTTTGCCGCCGTCTGGGACGCCCGTCTCAGCCGATGTCCGCTGATGCCGAGTGACAGCTCACCCCTCCTGACTCCTCAGCCTGACACCCGAGCAACGCACTCCACCGTTGACCTCTGAACCCTGGAGATGACAATCCTCCACCGGCCACCTCTGCCGCTCCCCCTCAGACACAAACACGCCGTCACGCCACCCCAGAGTCCTCCGAGACACACATGTCACGACATGTGAGTGACAGGTAGAGGACAGAGGGGAGAGAGAGGGAGGGAGAGCGAGAACGAGAGAGAGAGAGAGAAAAAGAGAGAAATAGAGAGGGAGGGAGGTAGAGAGAGAGGGAGAGAGAGAGAGGGAGAGAAAAAGAGAGAGGGAGGGTGGTAGAGAGAGAGAGAGAGAGGGAGAGAGAGAGAAAGAGTGTGAGAGAGAGAGTGATTGAGAAGAGAGAGAGTGTGAGAGAGTGAGTGAGAGAGAGAGAGGGAGAGAGGTAGGGAGAGAAAGAGAGAGAGAAAGAGAGAGAGAGAGAGAAAGAGAGGGAGGGAGGTAGAAGAGAGAGAGAGAGGGAGAGACAGAGAAAGAGAGAGAGAGAGAGAGAGGGAGGGAGGTAGAGAGAGAAAGAGAGGGAGGGAGAGAGAGGGAGGGAGAGAGGGAGAGACAGAGAGTGAGATAGAGAGAGAGAGAGTTCTCCTCCACCTGCTCCCTCCTCTCACTACAGATCAAAATGTCCTCCACCAACATCATAGTCCACGTTGACCCCTGGCTGACCTCCTCTGTCAGCCTGTCCACCCCCGTAGCAAACAAGAAGGGGCTCAGAGCCGATCCTTGATGCAGTCCCACCTCCACCTTTAACCTAACCGTCATCTTTTGTAAATCTTTCCATCCACGTATGAAAGATTGTTCCTCTTCTAGTGCCGTCAGTTTGGACTCTAGTCGTGTTCTAAAGAAGGTTCTGTTCTTTGTCCAGGAGCATCGATATACGGTCGAAACCATTATCCAATTCAGAAAAGATTCTGGTTCTGAATAGCCTGAGGCGAGACCGAACGATTCCACTATGTGAAGAAAAAGGTTCCGGTCCCTAATTTGATTCCGGAGGAGGACGGCGTTCTTTCTGATTGCCTCCATCCTGGACCCCCATTTGCATAAAGAGAGCCTGACAGGGGGGCGATCGGGTCGGTGCCGCGGATAACGGAGACGGCGGTGAGAGTAACTTTAAATCACGCCGACGGAAATCACATTAAAATCTCAGCCAGATATGAAACACTTGACGTGACATACGAGGTGATAAGATAAGATGGAGGGAAAGATGAGGACAAATCAAATTATGACCCGTTCTGTGTCTGAGCTCCTGCAGTCAGACGGGTCCGTCTCCTCGGAGCAGGAAACATGTGACCCTCTTGTTCCTTGAATTAAAGACCCCGCCGGAACAGATGTTTGTCACCGGCAGACGGAGAAACCGGATGGAAGACGATGTTCGCCGTCGTTGAACAGCTTCTAAATGTGGTCATGTGACGCTTTGGTTGGATTATGCTAATGAGCAGTGGCGGGCCGGTGGGTTTTTTCCACAGCGCCGCACACCTGCATTTATTTAAAGAGACAGTAACATTTATTTATCTGGTGGAATTAGAGTTAAAGTTCAAACGAGGTTCGACGCGTCTGAGAGATATTCTTAAAGAGAAAAACAAAGATGGAGGACGATGGACGTCCTCGTCGGTCCTGTTGTGATTTATCTTAAATGACGCGTTATAAAGAAACTCGTGTCGTTCCACAAGCTGCTCTTCTTCATCTTCAATAATCCACCTGACTCTGGGTTCAGGTATAATTGGGTTTCTGTTTGCTGTAAAAGTAGCGCAGCATCCGGTTACGGCGCTTCCCGGTCCGCTTGCTCTCATTGGCTGTTCCGTCGGAGGCGGAGTCATTAAGGAGGAGATCTCGACATTGGGGAGGCTCGATTAAAATAATCGTATTGAGACCACAAATAATATTTGGACAAATAATCGGTTGAAACAGGCGTTGAATCAAGCCTAGCCTAGCTAGAATACACTGGCTTTTCAAACAAACACGCCCTAAATGACAACTTTGAAATCGGAAAAAATATGACGATCAACAAAATCATCCCGTGTATTTTAACACTATTCAGGCTTGAAACTGCTTGGCCCAGCGCAGACGCAGACGGGGACGCAGACCCAGAGGTAAACGCAGACGCAGACGTGTCAGAGGCCACAGTGGAGAAAACCGATTGGATAAAACAAAGCTCACGGGAAGCAGCCACGGAGAGAACCAATGAAACGACACCAATGGGAACAAACGCTTCAAATGTAGCAGTCTCAATAAAAACCTTTATTTTTTTAAATATTCTGAGAAGTTCTGGTCGATCCGAGAAGGCTTTCCTCACCCGGACGGACAGAACTAACGTTCTTTTTACTATCAGCAAAGAAACTGCAGTGAAGATTGACCTTCTCCTTCTGGAGGATCTTCACACACAGGAAACCAGCAACACGACTCCAAGTGCTCAGTCCTCACCCAAACGCGGACCCTCACCCAGCCCCCGCCTCCTGCTTACCAATAATCAGCGCCTTTGCCTCAAGTGGTCCTGTCAGGTCCGATCAGGACGGGCTCGTCTGCTCGGAGATGACAGATGAAGGACAGCAGAGAGGAGAGGGAGAACATCTCAGTCACCCCCACAGCCATGTTCAATGACGTCATCGCTCCAGTAGAACTTCTTCAGACGCAGGAAGTTGGCTCGGAGGTCTCACCAGTAGCACACTATGCCAAAATCAGAAGAATATCCCGGAAGCTGTTTGAAATCCAGTGTTTAAACTTAGCGGTTTAATTATAGGGCAGCAAAGACGACGGAGGGGCGTTTGACTGACAGCTTTTTCCGGCGTGGGCGGAGCCTGTCGTCTGTATTTCCTGTGGTCTCTATTTAACGACAGGAAAATATAAATTTTTTTCTCCCCCACTGGTGATTCAGGATTCATAAATGTGAATAAACGGCGTGATTCCTCACAGACGCCTGATTACAGCTGATGTATGATGGGATGTCGACCGCTGCTGACGTCCCATCATGTTGGAGATCTGATAATGACTAGTTTCAGAAAATGCTGCTCACATCTTCATCCCGATCCCCCAGATGGGAAACGTTTACGGCGGATAAACATTGGAGTCACCGCTTGGATTAATTACTTATAATTACCTTTGCTGTTGCCATGTTTGAATGTTTTTCAGCATAATTAACCCTTTAATGACCGGCTCAACTCTTTGTTTGAACACATTTTGAGTCTTTTTGTTTGTCTGAACTGGACTGAACCCGTTGGAACTTTCTCTACTTATAGATTGAGATACATTATCCTGAATAAAGGAATAAACAACATTATGTCTCGGAATAGCAAGAATTTTTTTTCTCACCGAAAATTCTAAAATCTCACCAAAAGACATTTTGTCTTTTGGTGAGATTTTAGAATTTTCAGAATTTTTTTTTTTTTGTTTGGTTTATATCATTTTATGTCTAACTGAACAGAAACAGAATTATGTGTCTTGAAACAACTAAAACAAAATTTGAAAAGGGACAAATGATTTTCTAAAAACATGTTTTAGCAAACAGCTGAGGTTGTAACGATTTAGTGGAATTAAAATGGACTATTTTTCCATGAAATACAAAATTCCATAATAAATCTTTGGCATGAATATCTATTTATTATATATATATATATATATATATATATATATATATATATATATATATATATATATTTATTTATCTACTTATTATTCATCTATTTGAATTTATTTTTAATATAAAAGAAAGGAAATCAGTTTTAATTACAATTCATTTTATTTATTTATTATTTATCGATTTGTATTTTTTTTAAATAAATAATTAAATTAAAATTTTAATTAAATAAAATTTTATTTATTTATTCATCTAATTATTTATTTATTTTTAATAAAAAAAGAAAATAAGTTCGAATTACAGTGAATTTTAATTAATTTATTATTTATCTATTTCTATTCATTTTTGATTAAAAAAAAAGAAAGGAGTTTTTACATGAATATTATCTTTTTTTATTGATTAATTCATTTATCTATTCATATTTATTTTTAGTAAAAAAAAAAAAAAAGAAAGAAGAAGGAGTTTTAATTAGAACTGGGGGGGGGGGGGGGACGGGGGGGGGGGGGGGGGACACAGGAGCGATTCCTCGCCTCTTAATGAGCATCATAATGATTTCCACCCACGCAGCGTTAATCTTGCAAAGGAACTTTATCAATCATCTCCTGCAGGACATTCATCGTGTGTCGATACAAATACAAATACAAATACAAATACAAATACAAATACATGTGTTCAGTCCAGACATGATACTCAGCATCACGTCAGTCAACTTTAAAACGTGACGTCACTCAGAACGCCGACGCCGACTGAGCAGCGGATCCCCTCCAGTGTGAGGGACGCGCTGCCCTCCCTTCAGTCAGACGTCTTCTGGCACAGAGACGCGTGAGGGTTTCATCTGGTAACACCTCTCAAGGCATACAGCTGCACTACAACCTGTGCAGGTGAGCGCGGTCAAGCAAGAAGCTGCAGAGGAGAGAGAGAGACAGAGGGGGCGGAGCCAGACCACAGGAGTAGGGCCAGGTCAGGTGATTTTAAACCAGTGGGTTAGCAGGTGAGCTTATCTACTGCGCCAGAGTAAGTAAGGAAAAAGACAAAAAGAGATAGATGGTAGTTGTTGTTGGTTTTTTTCATATTTCATTTCGAGAGAAAAAAGTCGAACTAAATCAGAGGAATTCTTTTTTTTTTTTAAATCCTGCATTTTGAGAATAAAGTCAGAATAAAATCAGATTTTTTTTTGTTTTGCGTGTTCAGCCGTTCTAATTACTCTTTAAATGCATCTTATTAACTTCCATCATGGTTTGAACAATGGCGGCGTCATTGAGACTAAATGCATTTTCACAGTTCCCCCCCCCCATCAGAATATTAACATAATCTAATTGCTTCTCTCTCCTGCTGATTCCAGTGAGCTCATATCAATTAGAGATTCCTGCCATCCAATCAGATGTCTCCACAGCTGTCGCCGGGTAGAAAATCTACACTGAGGCCTTCAGACGTTCAAGTGGATATCTTATATACTTCAAACGGTGGATTATGATAGTTTTTAACCAACCAGATTTCAAATTTCCCCTTTGACACACCAGGGGGGGGGGTTCTGTATTAAAAAAAAAAGAATTAAAAGTCGTCTGAGGACGTTTTTGTTGGTGTTTGTGAAAAGTTCCTCCATAGTTTCCCAGAAACTCTGTTCACTTCAAAAAAAAAAACTTCTTCATCCTGTATGCCTTAAGTTAAGTGTTTTTTTTAACAATTAAATACAACATATGTAGAAGACAGATATACAACACAGCATGAAGTTTCTTCTTCGTCTTATCTCTCCGAAAATATTGACATTAAATCCTACAAGACACTGACATGTTGACAAAACACTTAATATCCATTTTCAGAAAGGCAGAAACGTGGAGAATATCAAACATCCGCTTCAAGAAAGACAAGATCATCTAATATCGCCATCATCATCGTCTTCATCGATTTTTTGAAAAATATGCTTAATCTGAATTTCATGCAGCGACAGGTCTCTGCATTGTTTGGTTGATGGTTATAATGTTGTGGTCGATCAGGGTAGCTTGGATTTCATTTTCACGGCGCCGCGCTTAAACGCCGCTTCAAACTAAATAACACTTATTTTGAGGAGAATCTCAGGAGGAGACCGTAAACCCAATGGTTCTGTTGGCAGCAATGATGGACCAGAACCTCTTTAGACCCGGTGCAGGTCCAAGTTGAAGGTTGTAGAGATAAACCCCTCTGAAATAATGGGCCCCACATGCAGTAAATGATTTTATGAAACTACGTGACCCCGTTGACGGTATCGACTGGATCCCGCGGACCCTCACAGCACCATGGTCTCCGACTGCAGGATGGACGGGGTTCTGGAGTTCCTGTGAAACTGCACCATGTGCTCGGAACCGTTCCTGGAGGTGAAGTTGCTGTTGTGGTGGAGATCCCTCCTCAGGCGGCAGTTCAGACACAGACTTCGCCACTTCCTCTTCAGCTCGCCTTGAACCTGCGACAAAACAAATACCAGTCCAACCTCGTCAAGCGACGTGTTCAAACAACCGGAGCGGAGAACAGAACCGCACCGAGCAAACGGATGGGTCATAACGTTTGAAATGTGACCTCTAAAGGCCAAATCTAGTACTGCATCTCTGTGGAGGGATTCGCTCTTACGGTTTATGTTTTAAGTACGAAGTAGAGAAATACGTCTGTTTCAAATAATCTATCCGTCAGCAACCACTTATAACGTTTTAGGCTCTTATTTCAACACATCCACTAGATGGCAGTAGGGAGTCAAGTACGCCGGACCATGCGCGCAAAAAAAACTTCATCAATTTCACGATACGCGTTCAACAAATAAAGAAAAAACGTCTTCATCAATTTGACGACAAGCACAAGCTGCAAAAGCCACAATTCAACACTTTAACAAAAACAATCTAAGATACACATATATTATATTATAGATATTTGAATGCGCCGCGTTAGATTCTCTTAACTTCTGGGTAGTGCGATCATGTGACTTCAAACCAAATATTAATCAACAACAACAAACTTAATGATGATCAATAACATGTACAATACCCACAGCTGCAGTAAATAATGTATATTATACTTGCTTAAGAAAATACTTGAAATACTTCAATAATAATAATAATAATAAGTCAAATAAAAATAATCTTATGTTTGCATGTTATTGGTCATTATTAAGTTTATTTAATGTTTTCTTAATCTTGACTGATGTTTTATTCGTTTCAACTTCTGTAGTTTTATCTATGAAGGTTTTAATGCTTGTATATATATATATATATATATATATATATATATATACATATACGTGAATTCGGATTATTATCTTATGTTCTTATCAGCAGGTTGTTTTAATGTCTTAAGAGTTTTAAAGTTCCAAAAGTTTGTCCTTTTTATTGAGTAATCAATAATGTGTAAATGAAAAAACAAACAAACAAACAAAAAAAACCCGCAAAAAAAAAAAGGCTTCTATGATCTGAATTTAGGAAAATTGTCAACTTTTTTCACACTTTTTTTTTTTTTTTTTTGTTAGGAAAAACCATTTTGATCCATTCGTTTCTTCGGTGAGATAATTTATGCAAATGAACGTCGATCGGAAACGCCGACCCCGTTCAAATCTCACCCACCTCACTGTTCAGGAAACAGTAGAGAATGGCCACAACCAGACCCTGAAGACAGAAAAACACAACCGTCATAAATAACAAACAGATGAATAAAAGGATCCCTTCATTCAGAACTTATACCTGAAAGGACCCGAGGGCCAGGTCAAAGAATATTTTATAATCTTCTGCGATGGACTCGGTCGGAGAAACAAAGACCACGTAGTGGATCCCAAACAGAGGGATCAGCAGCAGAGTGGATTTGGCCAACCTCCTGAGAGAAAGAGCAGAAACTTTTATCCCACACGTTTATCAGTCATGAGCTTTTCTGGGAACTGATGAAGAGTTTCAATCAATCATCAGGACCCCTAAGATCTCGTAGAACTTTCTGAGCCTCTACTATGTCACATCTTTTCCTCCCAGTGTTCCTGGAGACCACATGTGTCGGACTCCATCGCAGAGGGGGCCAGAATTAAAGATGGAGACGAGAAACACCGGAATTGGGTCGTGTTTAATCTGAAGTCACGCCAGAATTTTTTATCGTTTAATTTCCTCATTTGATAGATTTCTGAACCAAACATCGGAATACAAACTACTCAAATTACAGATTAAATTCAAAATAGATCAGCATAACTCTTTTTTTTATGTTTCTCTCTCTACCAGCAGAGTTTCACAGAATCATTTCCAAGTGAAAGTTTTTATCCACAGGCGTCAATAAGAGCCTGAAGTTACAAATTAAATCCAAAACCAGTCGGTTTCTAATCCACAATATCAAGAAAAAGGAACTTCAAATGACTTTGGGCGGATTTAGCCGTTTCTGTCTTCTGTCACAATAGCCAGGAGCAGCTGCTCCTCAGAGAACAATGCATTAACAGCCTAACGGTGTATTTCACATTTAAACGTAAGCCCCTCCCATTGTTTCCTTGTTCTTAACGCTGCAGCACGGAAACATGCTGAACGGCTGGAGGAGCGTGACAATCGCCAGTTAATTAAAAAGTGCGTTCTATTTATTAATACGCTTATTATTTACCGTCTTATATCTTCTCCCTCATCTATATCGCTGAGACGCGCTGAGAGTATGAGACTAGTGCATTGTGGGATTTCAAGTAAGCCTACCAGCTGTTATTATAAACATTGGATATTATCTTGCAGGCCGAGCCCCGTGTGAGAAGATACCTGTACTGTGATTGGTCGTTTCCGCCCACGTCAGGACAACGCAGCTTCTCAACCAGAATCCTGATGATGCTGATGAAGAGGATGAAGTTAACCTTGGAGGTGAGGAGGAATTGAGTGAGATATCAGAGTGAATAGAGGAGTGAGTTGATGCTGATGTGTCGGACAGTTTTCCACCCGCAGAAAATAGAAATAAAGCAGCAAAAATGTCAGAGATACATAATCCAGAAGAGACCTGCCAGCGGCGGCGTGGTGTGGGCGGGGCCACAATTCTAAGGGCTGCAAAATTTCAAAATAAAAAACATGAAGTAGTCATAATGTATTAGGAAATAGCGCGTCAGCCCTCGGCGGAACACTCTGCCTCCTGTTTGCTGCAATTGGGTCCAGAACCGGAACAAAACATGAGATTTTTTCAATTTCAAAACACTTGAATCAAACAGGCAGACAGCTGGTGATGGACCTCGACCTACCATGATGGAGAAGCCGATGGGTCCATTGATCACCCAGTTGGGTATGGGGTTGTCATTTCTCTCCCAGCATCTGAGAGAACAGAATCAAACAACTTTGGACGGATAATAATAATAATAATAATAATACATTTAATTTATAATGCACTTTACATTTGGATCAAACTCAAAGGTACAAGGTAAAAGCAGATAAAAAGCAGATAAAAGCAGCAATAAAAAATATAATAATAATAACTATATAAAAATATGACCATAGAGCAGCAATGTAAATTAAAGTTACAGGTTCTGCTAAAAAGGAAAGTTTTAAGTCCTTTTTTAAATGTGTCAGTCGTCTGTGGAGCCCTGAGATGGTCAGGGAGTGCATTCCACAGACGAGGGGCAGCAGAACAGAAGGCCCGATCACCCATGGTGCTGAGCTTAGTCCAGGGAAGGTGGAGGCGGTATGATTGGGTAGAGCGGAGGGATCGTGTTGAGGTCAGTGGGGTGAGTTCAGTTCTGGGCTCCCGTACAAAGATGGCAGTCCAACATGGTGGCCTCCGTGAAAGAGGACCCGCCCCCTCCGGAGATATAAATTACTCATTCTAAACTAACGTTATACAAATATTCTTCCTTCAAAGGTGATAAAAACTTAATAATGAACATTATATTCCATTAATACATAATGATATCTTTAATTTTACACACTGTGCCCCCTAAAGTTACGCCCCCACGTTAGGACCCCCTCCAAAACCAGCTGCAGCCTCAGTTTTTAATACTGAGTAACGGAATCTAAGCCTCACAACGATAAGTTCTGAATGCAGATCCCAGAACTCGATGGCTTATTCATAGAAACGCTCTTTGACTTGTGGAATATTTGTTGTTCTATTATTCTGGAAACCGGGCCCACGGGATTATCAGACAGGATACAACCAATAAAATGTGATTTGTGGTCAGAGGAAAGGGCAGATTCAGCTTCACTGAATATCAATGAGGTTTCCTGTCACATGATGAAGGCGCGCGTTCTTAAAGCGCCACGACACAAAACAAATTAATCACATGCGGATTCCGCTGGGATTGTTTAATCCGTGTAATATAGTTGTAGGATGTATGTAAACATCTAATCTCGTCTCATTTGCATACAGACGCGTCTGTGTGGTTCATGATTGGTCGGCTGAACTCACCCGGTGTCCTCCAGATAAATCCTCGTCATCACCCACGCAAAAACAAAGACGGTGGGGATTCCTTCAAAGGAAAACAAAACAAACATGAGGAGAGTATTATATGTATTATAGCCTTTGTTAGTGTTATTCTGAATCTTGTTTATGTTTACTCCTTTTTTTGGAATAATAATTATAACGTTATATCCCATCATCGTATTGTTAACTTTTTTAAAAATTATTTTCTTTTACAAGTTACCGCCTTTCCTATAAAGACAGAAAATGAAAAGTTGAGACGTAGAAATAGAATTATCATCAGCCGAAACATTATAACCTCTGCAAGAACCAACTTATGATGGCCGGATCCGTACATTGTCAAAAAGTTACAAAGTTGGTATTTTTTAAGAAATGTAAATAATAACGATCAATATGAGTAAAAGTCACATTAAAAATAAATTTATCCTTTTACGGCGTCTCATATCTGATGTACAACGATTCTGCAGCGTTTTCAATCGGGACGTCACTTGCATCAAAACAAGAGCTCCATGTAACGCAGAGCAGCAGAAGCTGAAAGTTACAGTGTGTGAGAGAGAGAGAGAGAGAGAGAGAGAGAGAGAGAGCGAGAGAGAGATAGAGGGAGAGACAGAGAGTGAGAGAGAGAGAGAGTGAGAGAGAGAGATAGAGTGAGAGACAGAGAGTGAGGTAAAAAGCGAGAGAGAGAGTGAGAGAGAGAGACAGAGAGAGCGTGAGAGAGAGAGAGACAGAGACCGAGAGAGACAGAGACCGAGAGAGAGAGAGAGACAGAGACCGAGAGAGAAAGAGAGAGAGTGAGAGAGAGATAGAGGGAGAGACAGAGTGAGACAGAGAGAGCCAGAGAGAGAGAGAGACAGAGACCGAGAGAGACAGAGAGGTAGAGAGAGAGACAGAGGCCGAGAGAGAAAGAGAGAGAGAGTGAGGGAGAGAGAGAGAGTGAGGGAGAGATAGAGGGAGAGAGAGAGAGCCAGAGAGAGAGAGAGAGAGACAGAGAGAGCGAGAGAGAGAGACAGAGAGAGAGTGAGAGAGACAGAGAGAGCGAGAGAGAGAGACAGAGAGAGAGAGAGATAGAGTGAATACATTATAGTATTCACACTATAAAAAGGGAAGTTTCAGTTTATACGACTTTAATTCTTAAACACGACCGGCCAATAATCTGGATTCTATAAGTTTTTTCTATTTGTTTTGTGTGTAGTCACAATGCTACATTTCATCATATAAACATCCATTTATGTCACACTCACAAGTTGTAGTTTTTGTATATAGCTCCCCCAAGTGGACATGGGGAGTATTTAATTTTGCAGCCAGAAATCCTCTCTGGAGTTAAAAAACTCTCTTCTGTCACATTTGCGTCGGTTATCTCATCAAAAAATACAAAAAAAACTACGTAGGAAAACGTGAACTATGTGGTATTTCTGTTAAATCTGATGCAGCGGAGACTCAAAGTCTCTCCGGACGTCTTACCCCATCCGATGAACATGTAGACGGTGAAGTGTCTGTTCTCAGAGAAGATGACCACCAGGAGCGTGTGGAGGTACAGACCCTCCACCAGCAGCCAGAAGAAGTTGGCCATGATGAAGTAGTGGAAAAACACCAGGCTGGCTTTACAGCCCACCTAAAAACACAAAGACTAAAGGTCTTGACTCTGCGGGGGACCCCGAGTCTTTTCACACCGAGTCTAGGAGCGGGCCGCTCTCATTATGTGGATACGTGGGCTTCACCTCCTGCGGGGTCACCGGGAGGAGGAACTCACTCAGTGAGGAGGTGGAGGTAGGAGGTGGAGGTAGGAGGTGGAGGTAGAAGGTGGAGGTAGAAGGTCCGTCTCTAGTCTTTAGGTGGTGTTTCGGAGTATTTTAGGGGCTTTTGTTAACAGTGACAGAAGAGAAACGATGTGACGGTGGTACCAGGGCGGAGTCAAAGAGTGGAAGTTCAGAGTTCATCTTTACCCTTAAGGTTTGACTCGTGTGAATTTCATCATTA
>JBBDHG010000058.1:582500-607500 GCA_037951165.1 Lophius americanus
ATCTCCAGGAGGGTCGGGTTCTGGCCCATACAAGCTGCCATGTTTGTGCAGTAGTCTAAAAAGGACAGACTCACTTTTAACTTGTTTTTCATTTTTCTAATCTTTCTTAATTGTTGTATATTTATACTGTTTTTCTTTTTTTTACCGGCATTTCTTCACAATTTTTAGAACTTTGTCCTGCTGCTGAAACCTGCTGCATGGATGAAGTCGCCTCCTTTGATCACCTTTGTAAGCTGAAGAGGCAGAAAGAGGATAAATCGACAACTCACCTCTAAAAAAACAAACCCCACAAAGAAGAGGATGACTACTTTCTCTTCCTCTCCTGTTGCTCCTGGACTATTTTGATTGGCGGGCTTAATTGTCCGCTCAGCTGAAAACGGGCGTTTTTGGGTGTCACTCTGACAGAAACCGTCTGACTCCCTCAACCGGTGTTTATCTTTGTTCTCTGCTGTCGCCGGTCCTGGTTTCATCTTACAGGTAAAAGTTTGAGGCTCCGTCGGTTTTCATACGATAAAACATAAATAATGATCCGTTCATTATTTATCCACAGGAAACTAAAGTTTATCTCTAACTCTATCTATGCTAATTAATAATCTTTTTCTATCTTAGGTCTACATGAATAAGTATTTACAAATTAAAATGAAATTAACTTTTGTATACAAAAAAAATCCCTCGAAGTATTTTATTTCAACGTAAATAAAAAAAACCTTCTATTTACTTGTATTTTCATATCCTTATTTCATTTTATGTATATATGTGTATATAAATGTATGTATATTTATAAATGTAAGTATATATATGTGTGTATATTTGAGTATATATGTAAATGTGTATATACATGTATATATATGTATATACATGTATATATATGTATATATGTATATATGTATATACATGTATATATATATATGTATATATGTATATATGTATATACATGTATATATATACATGTATATGTGTATATACATGTATATATATGTATATACATGTATATATATGTATATATGTATACATATCCTTTTCCTTTTCTTGAGTTTATAAACTGTGTTTATTGTTCGGCGTTCAGACTTGAAGGCAGAAGAAGAATTTCAATGTACAGGGAAACATTTTTTCACTTTCCCTTGACAAGAAACGCTTTGATTTTGAATTCACCTTGAAAAATTAATTTCCTCTTGAGAATAAATAAAGACTCTAAATAAATATCTCACGGTAAGTTAGGTCGGCCGAAAATATCAAACCCTGGATCCATCCGTTCCACGGCGACCCTGAAGTCCCTCGAGAAAAAGAAATGATCTTGTAGGCGTGAGATAATTATCTTTTCCAAGTGAAAATAAACTTTGTAACCCCTTTTCAGTCATATATATATATATATATATATATATATATATATATATATATATACATACACACAAATATATACATTTATATACATATATATACATGTTCTTTGGTGACTTTGTTCATCAAGAGACGTATGGATTAACAGTCATTTTTCTTCTGGGCACAAAATAACAAGTTCTGCCCGCTGACTTGAGGAGCCGCGTACTTCGTCTCTCTTCATCATCAAAAGAATATTCAGATCAGATTCTCATTTATAAACATTCTCTCAACTTTAACTCATAAATATATGTAAAGTGATAAAATATTTTATTTGCACATCCTTGTTTATTGTTTGAATATGGTCAATGCTAATTCTGTTAGCATGAATATGGCAAATCCCATTATATGTTAGCATTAAGCTAACGGACCGGACCGGAATTATTATCTATATTGTTACCGGCGGTTAAACATCCGAAGTTTGTGGTAAATGTTTTTTTATTTTTTATTTTTTTTAAATCTACACAATAGCAGATTTGAATAAAACTTTCGGTTTATGTTGCAGCTAAATCTTGTAGTGTGTATTTATAGCGCCCCCTAGCTGAACTAGGTGGTATTTTGCAGCCACAATTCCTCTCTGGGGTCAAAATCTAATTTTTTGGCACATTTTGGAGTCACTGCTAAATATATCGTAACCGGGCCATCTGGTCCTGTCCCACAAAGACCGTATAAAATACATAGTAGTTCGTAGTGGTTCAATCAGTTGTGATCAGTTTCTGAGCAAAAATAAATAAATTCTTACTTGGTTCCTCTCATGGTGTAACTCTGATATAATGATGTCATTGACTTTTTATTTAAAATAAAAAAAAGAAATCAGGCGAACATTGAAATATTCGTATTTTTTGTTTAATCACGGATTACTCATACATACTCTAGTAATGTATTACTCACAGAGAGAGTAATATAGATAATAATAAGATAATAAGAGATTACTCACACATAGAAACAGATTACTCAGACATAGTAAAACATTACTCACACATAGTAACAGATTACTCTCACATAGAGACAGATTACTCACACATACTGTTAGGAAGAGATTACGCACACATAGGCAGAGATTACTCACACATAGTAATAGATTACTCTCACATAGAGACAGATTACTCACACATACTGTTAGGAAGAGATTATGCACACATAGGCAGAGATAACTCACACATAGTAATAGATTAGTCAGACATACTGGTAGTAAGAGATTACTCATACATAGTAAGAGATTACTCACACATAGTAACAGATTACTCACAAATGAAGCCAGATTACTCACACATACTGGGAGTAACGTATTACTCACACATAATAAGAGATTACTCATACATACTAATTATAGTTCAAGTTTTGAAATGGTGTCCAAGAGGAGCCTGTCCAATAATGAGATTGCGTTTGATAGGTAAAAGCTTGCATGCAAATATTATCATTTGTTCTACACTGTCTTAGCAATTTATTGCTGATGGCAGCTAGCTGATTTGCATGCTAACACAAGTTTGTCTGTTCTAGGTTACTGTACAAACATGGCGGCCTCAACAGGTGAGGACACGCCCACTCTGAAGATGTAAAGGACTCATTGTAAGTTAGATGCCTCTAAATTTTACAGACTGTACCTTTAAGCCTTAATATATAGCAGAACACAGAGGGAGATTAATAGTCCATAATATTTGCCGTCTCTCTTTCTTTTGCCTGGATTTTCAAAAGCTGAGTTAATTTGGATTAATTTGGACAGAACTTCTCGTCTCTTGTATTGAATATTTTCATACAACTATTGTATTTGTGATCAATGAGACGACATGAAGACGGAGGAGGACGGGGAGACAAGGAATTTAACGAGCACAATAGCCGATTCAGAATGAAGCGGTGATGACACGAGCTGATCCTCGGCGGTGAAAGAGGACGGGAGCAGCAATTATCACCACCGAGGAAAAGCAAGGCCAGACGTTCTCCTCGCCAAGAGCTTTGTTCAAACTACGAGAACGGTTTTCACCGAGGAGAAACGACAAAAGTAAGACAAAACAAAACAGAACGGTGAGTTTCATCTTTTATCCGCCTTATAACTCAAAGGGCCGGAAAGGAAACATTTATTTAAATGGTAATATCTTAATACCAGTATTTTATTACACATATTGAAAATATAAATTGGACCTATGATTTTTCTTTTTTACACTTTACATTGTTTTCTGAAACACCTCAAAATTTTACAAACTGCACCTTTAAATCTTCAATTCCCTTTTTTTTTCTGTTTTTTTCTTTTTTTTAGAAAAACAATATTTTACCGTACAAATAAATAGTCCACAATGAAATGCATAAAATAGTGATTGATGCCAAAACATTTGCTGGATAATGTTATCAGGTTTCTTCGTAAAAACTTAATTTTGATGCATTTTTGTCAGTAATTTAAGAATGAAACAAATAAAGATTCTATAATAAAAAAAACAATGTTAATGTCTGTATCATTGTACATGTTGCTATGTTTGAGTTATCTGTGATTATAAAAAATGCTAATATTACTAATACTAATTACTTAATAAAGTTCCTATTATTCTACACAAGTTTTTGTTGAATAGGACCGGAAGGGTTCTCCAAATACGCAAAAACTGTGATTTTAAGAGAGTCACTTTGGCTGTAAAATACCACCTATGTCCACTACTACAACCTTCGACTGCGACATAAACCCGGTGTTTTATCAAAATTTTGCAGAATGCACAATGAAAAAGATATGAAAAACTAGGCATAAGTCCAATTATGGGCCTTCAGGTGAAATGTACTTATGACATATATCGCAACATATTTAACACAGCAATTAGCCGCGTTAGCTTCACGCTATTTAACATCGACAAAACAACAAATAATGTTTTATAATGACCCAAACATGGAAAGAACCCAAAGCTGCAACAAAACAGATTATGTACGTGACGTTGTGACAGTTGCGTAAACGTTGCCATGGCGACAGCTGAAGTCAGGAAGCACAATGGTGATTTTAAGATTATATAATACACCGTTTTACTGCAGCTTTGGGTAGTTTTTTACGTTAGGGTCATAAGTTTACTTGTTGTTGTTTTTGATAAAACCCCAGGTGGTTTTCGTACAAAGAGCCCCCCCTAATGGACTTAGGGGGTATTTTGTAGGCAAAATCCCTCTCTAGGGTCAAAACCCCCCATTTTTGGCATTATTTGATCATGATGACCCAGCTGCAGAAAACAATGTGTGTAACACTTGCTTCACAAACTTTCTTTTATTATTATTTTTTTATTAGTTAATTAATTAATTTTTTATTTGATTTTTTATTTTTTTTTACTTTTTATTTTTTCTATTAAATGTTTTTAAATTTATTTAAATTTTTTTTTATTTATTTCAGAATTAATTACTTCAGGAAACACTTGTGCATACTGACTTCAGTTGTCGCCATGGCGACGTGTACAAAACATTCAGAGCGTCACATACAAATGCTATTTTGTTGCAGTTTTAGGGCAGTGTTCACGTTAGGCTCATTATAAAGTCTTTTCTTAATGTGTTGTGGTTGTTTCTCCTGTGATGTGAGAAAGAAAATTTCTTTTTTGAGTGTGTTTTCTTAAATTTGGCCACCGTAGTTTTCTGCCTAGCAACAGGAGCGCTCCTCCACAAGCATCCTGCAAACGTGGATTAAAGCCACACAGAACTTGCTCCTATTTAAACACGCGTCACATATTATTGGACACATCGGACTCTAGAAGATGCAGCACCTCGCGTTAATCCGTCAATCACGGGGCGACTTTTTCTCCTGCTGTGGTCAGAGGTCGCTGTGGCAACAAGAGGAGCAGAATAACAAAAAAGGAGAGCAGACATCTACCTTTGCCTTTTCCTGGCTGGTGTCGGCGCCGCAGACGCTGGAGATATTTTGAAAGACGTCTGTCCATCCCGCCGACGTGCAGTTCCTGCTAATGTTGCCTGTGAATGTAACCATGGAAACCATAAACGGTGCTAAAAAGGCAGGATTCATGTTCAGATTAATGGTTTTCACAAACGTCTGATCTATGTTGAGGTTATCACTCGGGGATTCTTGTCACACATGAGGAATTTGGGGTAGTGGAGTTTTTTTTGGAGTAAATTCCTGCTTCAATATTGATATTATAAAAACTTTATATTCACAGTACTTTTATAATACAGTACATTTAAAGGATAGGATTTAGTGGCATCTTCTTCTTCATCTTCTAGCTGTTCCCTTTAGAGCTCATCACGTCAGATCATCTGTTTCCATCTACCGGAGCTCCTCTGGGACATTTTTTGCGGTGTTCTGATGCCTGAGTCGCTGCAGTGCATTGGAAGTTCATTCCCCTTGGAAATTCCCAGAATGCACTGTAAAAAGCACGGAGCATCTGTGCTCGCCGAGTGGAAGTAACGGCGCCACAATTCCGCCTCGCTGCCCTCTTAGCAAACCCTGGTGCAGCAGGACCAACGCGGCTGAAGATATGAAAGCCTTTCAGAGGGTAACAGGGATTTTTATGTGGACCTGTCATGACGCGGTTTCGTCGGTGGAAGTGCCTCCATCTGCCACCTCGGAAAATCACCGCGCAACAATGCATAGGACCTACGGAAGCTTCTCTTTGAGACTCCATTGGGCGGCCCGGGTAGATAAATTTAAACTAACAACAAAGTGGAAAAATAATTAGACTTCGTTTTGATCAGTTAGCTTAATGCTAACATATGATGGGAATTGCCATATGCATGCTAATGGAATCAGCATTGATGGCGCTTTTAAGAAAACACATTGAAGCCCGTGACATAAATAGTTATTTATTCACAGTTATTTATTTTTCCAAATCTAAAAACAGAAAGAGGGGAATATATAACGAAGAATTGGAAATTATTTCTCTGCATTTTTTATTTATTTATTTGAGGCTTTTATTAATATCTTAGACACTTTAAATGTGCATTATAAATTAAATGTATTATTATTATTATTACCATAAAAAGTGAAAATTGTAACAGTAAACAAAAAAAATCAGACATTATGAAATAATTTCATGATGACATTTTCTAATAGTTTGATTAATTGTCCGTTTTATAATTTGATGAGCTCAAATCTTTTGGGAAAGTTGTTAAAATAAAACAAAAAAAAAGTAAAAGTAAAGTAGAAAGTATGTTAAAAAGTAAAACTAAATCTTATTAGACTAAACTAAGTCTGTTTACTATGTCCTCACCCGCTTTAATATGACAAAAAAAAGAACTCCCACGTGTCGAATAGGACAACGGTTAATAACTCCTCCCCCCCGATGCCCACCTTCGATCTGTGGTGTCCCACAGGGCTCCATCCTCGGCCCCTTCCTAACCCCCCAAAATAATATTTTTATTGACTTTTGTTTGTTAATACATCACAAAAACAACTTAGATGAACAATTTAACGCCCCTTCCTCTTTAGCATATCATAAACAGGTTCAGTCACTTTTTTCAAGAAGAAATTGTGAAACAAAATGTTAAAATTAAAGGCTTCAAAGTAAATAAAAAGGCTTTTACGGGCTTTTTGGACCGTTTGAAGTTTGGGACTGATGACAGGAAGTGACAGACGGCGGTAGAAGAATATAAAAAACCTCGAGAAGTTAAAAGCGAACAGTTGCAGCGGACGCAGAGAGGGAGACTCCGGATTTGTTGTGAGGAAGAAAAGTTCAAAAGTGAAGTGAGGCGGCGCTCTTAGTCCCAAACTTAATGAATGTTAGTAACTTACGATGTCAACAAAAAGTCGGAATTATTATGACATCATCATCACCGCCGCAGCCATTACAGAGCCTTCGCGTTGACACGATAACTCAAAAATAATACCGTGGATCCTTTTCAACTTTGAGACCCACATAGTGCGAGGAAGAACTGGAGTGATTTTGGGGGGATGTTCCGTTTCATATTTCTGACACTAGGGGGAGATTTTATCGGCAAAATTGTCCGGCCGTATTTTCTTCTGATTTGACTGAAGGAGATCTGTCTTGTACATATCGTATTTTATTCTAGTACTTCGTATTCTACTCACTCGGGGGAGCTGTTTTTACGAGAAAAAAAACACTGTTTTTACGAGAAAAAAAACACTGTTTTTACGAGAAAAAAAACACTGTTTTTACGAGAAAAAAAACACTGTTTTTACGAGAAAAAAAACACTGTTTTCCCGATACATCTCCAAACATTATTTTAGGGTTAATTTTCAAATTTTTATACTTAAATATACTGTAGTGCGAGGAAGAACTGGGTTTATTTTGGGAAAGGTCACTTGTATAGTTGTAAATAGTGAAGTAGTAGAGTAGTATAGCATAGCACTAGGGGGCGCTGTACAGCAAAAAAAGTTTGGTGTTAAATATCATTTTATTTGAGGGGAGATTTCTTTGTTTGTACAAGGCAGGGGATTTGGGGACTTCCAGGGCAAACACACCCTCAGGTATTAATTGTAAATGATGATTGAAAAACTTACCATTTCTGCCGAACACAGTCTTCAGGACTCGCGGACAGGGGATGGTGATGATCTCGCCGATCTCGGCTCGCTCCCAGCATGCAATGCTGTCCCACTCTCCTTTACAACCTGTAAAAAAACAAACATGAGTGAAACGCAACAACACGATCTTCAAATACAAGCACAGACGTCCATCACATACGGACCCGGGTTGTTTGCCGGTGCATCGGGCTCACTCAGAACCGCTGGGTATGCATAAATTATGGGATTTAAATGTGTATCGGTGATTTTCTAAGATTAATAAAAACCTTTAGGAAGTACATAAGCGAGTTATTGTATTAAATAAACTAGACTAGGGATATAATGTAACCCCACAGAAATAGTACCTCCCTAAAAAGACCCAAAACTCCTGCGTTGTACAAGCAATGAAGTGATGTCACAAAAACTGTGTATTTTATAAGAAAGCTCCTCCTAGTGTCTCCAAAATAAAGCCAGTTCTTCCTTGCACTGAGGTCCATGTGGGTATAAAACTCGAAAATAATCCATGTAATAGTATATATAATAATTAATTTCCAGGTACAACTTTGGTGGAAAACTTGTTAAAACCGTTGAAGCTGCTTGATTTGATTAAAACAGTAAGAATGTCGAAAAATGAGAAAGAATTAAATAGAATGTAAAAATTACAAATAACAATAATAAATGAAAAAATGTAAATTTAAAAATAATTAAAAAATTAATTAAAATAAAAACGCTTAAGGAACTTTTAAGAGAAAACAAATTTAATAAATAAATCTTAAAAATGACATAAAATTGAAACATTTAAAAATAATAAAAAAAAAATTGATTTGAAAAGAGCTTAAGGAACTATAAACAAACAAAATAAAAACAAATAAAAAAATAAAATGCAAAACAATGACAGAAAAAACTAAATAAATAAAAGGTTAAAGATCTTTAGGTCATATTTTCTGGTCATGCCCTAAACTCTTAGAGGATGAGTTCCAGATTAAAGTTCTGCCACATACGTATAAAGTAAATACAAATATATAATATATTTAGTGTTTGGTAAAAACCAATTCACTCACAGATTCAGAAGGTTTTATCCCATAAATAAACACAACTTCCAGCAGGATTTAGACCCATCAGAATAGAAGGGAGCAGCGGTCCTGAATGAATAGAACCCCTCAGATCCAAACACCCTCCTCCAGGAGCAGAACAAACAAACTGCCTCCCATTAAAGCTCAGCCGGAGCCTTAATGGCTTTAAAAGCGCTGATGACAAACTGAAGAGTCAACAAGAGGAGAGGAGCCGGCGAGTGCTCGCTAAAACGTAACGTCGCTGATAACGGATCGCACGCGGCCCGACAGCTACCAGAACATCCCACTGTGGGGGAGGAAGTACTGAAATCAGAATAAACCTAATACTGTCCAGAGAAAGTGAGAAGATTAGCAACCAGCCATATTATAACAGCAGGAAGGTGAAATTCTGTGGATTATCTGGCTAAGCTGCGGGTATTTTTCACTGTTTCTGGTCGGAACCGACCAAAGTGGACTAATGAAAGAACCACCGCTGAACCCGCGACAGGGAAGTGAAGGCTAACCCGTAGCTTTAATCAGTTAGCTTAATGCCGAGTGACCTCGCACAAGAGTTACTGTAGCACAAATTGCGGAGAAGGCTAATGCCGGTTCTGATAGAAAGGTGTCAGAACACATAGTGACATCACATCGGGCTGCGTAGCCGCGAACCGGTCAGGGTGACCATGCTGATGTCTGTCCACGGCGTGATGGAAGAACGCGGCACGATGAAACTGCGACGATAAATCTACGAAAAATGGATGAAAAAACAACGAAAAATCTAAGAAAAATCTAAGAAAAATCTAAGAAAAATCTAAGAAAAATCTAAGAAAAATCTAAGAAAAATCTAAGAAAAATCTAAGATTTGATTAGTTGGTGACGTCATCGGACGACGTCTCTGCTAACGCGTATTAAGATGGAAACAACATCGCGACAGAAAACATCTAAGGGGTTGAAGTATCTCTCCCTCAACACCGCCAAAAAAGTTGTAAGCTTCCAACGCCGGAACACGTCGGCGCTGCTTGAGTGTAGAAGCGAAGGAACGTTGCCTCTGTGGGCGATGACTCGGCTACCTAAGCTAGTTAGCTAGCTATCTTATAGATAAAAGGCACGTACTTCTGTTTTTTTGTTAGGTTTAAAGTAACTATTTTGAAACGTGGTGAATTGTTAATGAGGTCGAGAGAACCAAATAACCATTATAAAATTACGATGATACTCTTCACGTTACAAACGTGACGCAACGTTGAAATCGTACACGTCGAATCGCTTCAGCGTGGGGGCGTGTCCACATTGCAAACTATTTAGCTTAACGTAGTTGTGGACGACAGAATGAACAAAGCACTGAATGTTTTTGTATGCATGTAATATTCTTATGAACGTGGGCGTCGTTAACTCTCGCCAGAAATAATGATGATGATGATGATGATGATGATGCTCGGCAAGTTTTCCAAATGAGAGAAAGACCGCGTCTGACAGCATATAAGGCCCGGTGGGGCTGGAAGACGGGTAGCAGGAGGTTCTGCTGGGAACAGAGAAGCTCATTAATACCCAGAATGTGAGCTTGTTCATTTTAATTGGTGTGAGCTGAACTTTGATCCAGTTCGTTTGAAGTGTGAACTCAGAATCTGGATGGGCTTCGAGCCTGATTCTGTTTTTTTTTTTTTTTTGGCGAAAAACACCATTATCACCATTTTTGGATCCTGCGGTTCCCACAAAGCTTTAGGTGATGCAAGCAGGACGATTCATGTCGACAGGAAGTCTCCGGGTCAGTCCGAACTTAATCTTCCAGACACTTGAATATGACACCATTATTTCACACTTTCATCTCCATTATGGGATAAAAGGAAATATTCATTTTACAGCTCTGTAGTGTAAATATGTCCAACCGCGAAAGCTATGTTTCTGCTACAGAAAGAGTTCTGTTGGCTCCAGAAAACCTGTTTCTCAGGACGGTTCTGATTGAGAAGTTTGGAAAAAAGGCTGAATTTTTTAACATTATTGGAGTTTTTGGTAAAGAAGTCTAGATTAGGATTAACAAGATCGATCTCCTCCAGTCGATTCACAATATCTCAGAGTTTTTTGCGGGCGATCATAAAGGATCTGAGTCCAGGTCCAGGAGATCAGACTGAGAGGGAAAAGGTCTTTAGAAGGACCGGTTACTAAAGACGAAATAAGAAAAGAAAATGAAAAGAAAGTACTTTTGGAAGAATGAAAGGAAACGGGGAAGACCTGCAGGCAGGAGGAGAGAGAGGAAACAACCGAGAAGGTTATGGTTCAAGAGAGGACAGAAGAGGAGGAGCAGGGACGAAGGAGATTTCTCTTTGATAAAAAAAAAATGGCTGTGAGTCATCAGAGACTGAGGACAGAAACATTTAACCACTGAGTCATTCATCCTTTCTCTGAGCTCTTCTCCCAGAATCCCTCAGGAAAAAACGGCAGGACGGGTTTTTTTGCTCCTAATGATTCGCCCTCCTCTCCGGATCCTCTGGACAACTCTTATACTCTCAGTTAATTCAAGTCACACATTCCTGCCTCACACGCATCCACGCCAAACATCAACCTGCATCTCTTCTCACGTCACCTGTCGGTCGGTGACAGGTATCCAAAATGGCGACGTCCTTGAACGAAGCCAACGTGGGACATTTCACGGACCGAGCGAGGCGTACAAAGTTTTATTTTCACTTCATAATGTCGTACAGTTGGTTTAAGTACGGAGGCTACATTCATTTCAACAGGTCAGAATACAAACACAATGCTGACCCGCTTTGTCACTTCCACTGTGAACCTTCAAAATAAGAGCACTTCAAATATATTATTCACTATTATTTCAAAAATTATGATCGGAATCGGCCAAAAATCGGGATTGGCCGGTCAGACGTTATAGAAATCGGAAAATCTTGGAATCGGCGCACATCAAATCTTAAGTTGTTTTTTTTAAAGTATAAAACTTTGGAATGGGATTGAACTGGAATTAAGTTGATTAAAAAAGGTGTAACACAGATTTTGAATACAAAAGTGACTTTATAAGAAGAACAATGAGGTCGAAGTTGTCGACGTTTGTGAGCTTCCTCAGAACCGGCTTTGGTTGATCAGAACCATGTTAGTCAACTAACGTTGCTGAAGGTTGAAACTCCACCGACACTCCAAGGTTCTGGTTTTGATCCATGTTTAGTATCAAAAACTGTTTAAAAAAACTGAATGAAACTTTTTAGCTCCTCCCACTAGTTTGTTTATCCCGCTGAGAGTTTGCGGCGTGTTTTTCTTCTGCTCTGCTTCGTGTCATTGAGCTTTTATGATCGGAGCGGCGGGAGACGCCGTCATGGGATCCTCGCCGGACAGGAAGCTCATACACTTATCCCGCTACGCAGGCCAGGTCAATCCCACGACATTAAAGCAGGTGGGTCAGAACCACAGACTTCACTTTTGATTGAGCATGAACAACCTAATTAAAGAGCTGGGATAGGTTCCAGCCCCCACGACCTGAGAATGAATGAATCAAAGCTCTGTCGTGTCAATCTGAGTTTTCAGAATAAAAGCGTGTGATGTGTGAGTTTCTGCTTTAAAAGTTAAGGATGATTTTAATGTTAACGTAACATTTCTGGTAAGTTACCCACTCATACCGCCTCCTCCTTCCCCGGACTAAGTTCAGCCCCATGGGTGATCGGGCCTTCTGTTCTGCTGCCCCTCGTCTGTGGAATGCCCTCCCTGACCATCTGAGGGCTCCACAGACGACTGACACATTTGAAAAAGGACTTAAAACTTTACTTTTTAGCAGAACCTATAACTTTAATTGACATTGCTGCTTTTTGGTCGTGTTTTTATATAGTTATTATTATTATTTTTTTATTGATGCTTTTATCTGCTTTTACCTTGTAGAACTTCGAGATTCGATCCAAATGTAAATTGTGTTATAAATTAAACAATTTAGTCACACGATGTCTCCCATTTAAACTTGTGTGTGTGTAAAATGTATTTATTTATGCATTTAGTTATTTATTAATATTATTTATAATGAATAAATAAAGACTTTGAACAATATATTAGATATATAAGGAAGCCAATTTCTTTCTCTTCTTCTCTAAGAGCTTCCATTTGTACTTTTAATTCTCCCTCGTTCACTCGAGCTCACACTTTTTAATCTGAGCCAGAACTTTTTCACAAAGCTGTGAGGCAGAAGCTCAGAGTGTCACATGTTCAGTCTCATTTTTTTATAACAGAGTGAAATAGCAGGAAAGAAACCTGAACTGTATTTTCGTCCCGGGAAGAGAAGGGCGTATATTCCCAGTTTAATCACTCACTCGAGTAAAACCCGGATAATCCTTGGTGACATAGGACCCGGCAGAACGCCACTAATTCCCAAGTCTGGTTTATTTTCAGCGAGGATGGAAGAGAGAGGATTCAGGAGGAAGAGGGGACCGACGTCAAGAACGACGACGACGGGAAGAAGGTATGTCAGGAAAAGATCTTCACTGCAGCGGAAACAAAAAACAAACTGGATCGGCTGTGAACAATGGAACAAAACCTGGACGTGTTCCGACGTTTGGATGTTTTATTAAACTGCTATAAGGTTCATTTCTGTGATTATATCAGTAGTTTTCTCTCTTTGGGTTTCTGCCTGTGTTCTATTTTGCTTGCGTCAGTGTTGGTTTCCTCTTAAGTTTGTTTTCCATGTGGCGGATCTTTCCTCTGATTTGTTCGGACGTCGATACGCAAACGGAACGCAACTTAAGAAAACACACGCAAATAAATAAATCAACGGAGCGCCGCGGAAGCCACGACACAACACATTAAGAAAAACGATGTGCAAAAACCACAAGACAACGGAAGCGTTTACGGAGGAAACTTAAAGGTGATGCACCATTTTTTTTATCGCTTCACCTAGTGGATAAAAAGAGATATTACTCACAAAAACATTTCACGATGTTTTGATTAGACGTATTGGATTCGCATAAATTCTGGGTGGTGCGGTCATGTGACTCAGAATTAAACGTTAGTCAACATCGTGAACACAACAAATAAAACTCAGAAATCGCATAATAAGAATTATATTCCCCGAAAAGTCGGGGATATTATTGAATCGTCATGGACGCCGCCGCAGATTCTTTTTGTTAGGGCCATAACTCATAAAATATTTTCCGGATCATTTTCAAATCTTATATCCACATATACCTTAGTGAGAGGAAGAACTGGATTGATTTAGGAAAAGTTCAGTTTGATATTTCCAAAACTAGGGGGATCTTTATCTCCAAAAGGTTTTTGTGCAATCATTTCTCAACCGTTGTTCCGATTTAGTCCAAATTCGGTGCCTATGAATCGACTCAAGGAGAACAATCATGTATATATCATGTATATATCATGTATATATCATGTATATATCATGTATATATCATGTATATATCATGTAAATATCATATTTAAGTCTATAAGTTCATATTTATTTCACTAGACTGACCTTATTAACTGTAGACTTTACTCCACGTTTATTATGAGGAGTTCAATCAGGTGAATTGCCTGCACAACGCAGGGGATTGGAGCCTTTTCGGCCCCCGACAGCGAGGGTCTCGTGTGTACGGTAAAATACTTAAGTAGATTTGAGCACAACGTTCAAATAATAATGTCCTCCCTGTCCAGAGCTCATTAAATCCCGATAAGTCGCAGACAGGAAGTGAGACTTAATTTTCACCTTAATGCAGTCAAAAAGAAAATCAATCTCATCCGAGCACGAGATATAATCTCATTGGTTAAATACGGCAGATCATATCGGATGACTTTCATATCCAGATTAAGTTCTAAGCTAGTATCTAGCAGAGGGGTCGTGACCTTTTCGGCTGCTGTTGGCCTCCTCCTCCCTCAGCCTCCGCAGACACTCCGCATGGTCTCTCTCCAGCTCCAGCAGGAAGTTACAGTCCGGATGGCGTCCGTCAACCTGCAGAGGAAGTCGTACAAGAATCCCATTTAGACGCGACGTCTCCAATCTCCTTCCAGGCGGAAATCAAAGACAGAATGGAAAAAAAGTTGTTGATTTTGATGCACTGCTGTCCATTTCATTAAGTCCATAAACTCAGAAAGTTGTGACTCAGCTTTTCCAACGTGATTAAATTTAGAACTAGAGGTCGGTGGAAGTCCCGGAACTGATGTTCTGAACCCTACTGTTCTATCGTTGCGACCCGGGTCGTTTAGGAAAAGAAAGGCGACGTAAAAACCAGTTTGTTAATGCAGAAATAAAAACTGTTTTATACGTCCAATAAAAGTGTGACACAACCGGATTAAATATCTGAGGAGGCAGAATTACAAATGCGGGGGGATTTTAAAAGCAAACATCATAACAAAAACATAAAAGAGGAATCTCTCACGGTAGCTGGATTCATTCAGACAAATCTGGATCAATACCATCTCAAAGATAAGCCTCAAAATCCGCCGACCTGTTCCGCTCGGAAATGTAATTGAAATCTGCGAAACACTAACAAACAAACAAACTGGTTGGCAGAACAAACATCCTCCGAGTAAACTTTATACGCAGCGCTATGAAAACAACATGAGCTTTTGCATGACAGTGATGTTTCTGGCATCTATCCATCTGCGTCGCCGTCATGCCAAGTCCATCAAAGGCAGAGTGCCGTCCCCGACACCAGTGGAAGGATTTAACCTTCGGTGGAAGGCGTTACCAGAACGAGAGACACTGAAAAGTATTTCCATGGTTCGTTTTATGAGCAGTTTAAGAGTTTAAATGGGTTTTTATTCCGATATTTGAGGATGTACTAATATTTTAACAAATGACAACAATTAGAGAAAAACGGCCCAGTAGAGTGAGAACGTTCTAGGGAAACGGTCGTGTTATAATCATTATAATAAGATATCTGTCGTGTTTAAATACTCTTTTTATATCGCGTTTGAAACAAAAACAACATTTTTCCCATTTCTATACCGTCTAAGAAGCTAAACGAAGAAAATCTGCGATAGTCTTCGTCCTCTTGTGGTGTAAGCTGTGTACTACGATGCGTCGCTTCTTCACAGACACAAACTTTTTATCTTTACTCTCTTGAATAATTAATTAACCCATAATGTGACCCGGTGGCAGCTTGTATGCTAAAGAGTAAGGGGCCGAGGATGGAGCCCTGGGGGACACCACAAGTCAAACTGAGGAGAAGGATCGCTTTAACATTGAGAAAGACGTTACGCCTGTTAACGTTCCGATGTTATAAAGGCATGACATTACCGCTGATGCCCTGTGGGCCCACCACCAGCAGGGATGGGTGGTACAAGTAAGTCAAATTTAATTTATTCATGTTTAGGGCGGGAGAAATACAGGAGGTAGTTCAAAACTGTCTCTTCCTGACTGATGTTGACCCCCGAGCCGTCTCAAACTCTTAACTCGACCCCTAGTTCTTTCAGGTAGGGGGGTGCGTTGCCATGGATGCACTGGTGAGTGAGGAGAGAGATCTTATAATCAATCCTTGTGGAGATGAGAAGCCGATGAAGTGATGAAGAACGGGGGATGCTTTTCAGCATCACTCAAGGAGAGTGAAGAACGGAGTTTGGAAATATTCTGAGATGATGAAAGGAGATCTTCAGATGTGTTTGATGTGGGTTGAAGGTCGAATATCACGCAGAGGTTGGTGACTGATGAAGAGGGGAATGTCGTGACCAGAGAAGGTAATACTGGTTCTGGAGGAAGATTGGGTCTGATGTGGGGTGCCAATTAAAATAGCTTCGGTTTTGAAACACATAAACACACACACACAGTCACGCACCCACACATACACAGTCACGCACACACAGTCACGCACCCACACATACACAGTCACGCACACACAGTCACGCACACACAGTAACGCACACACACAGTCACGCAGACCCACACACAGAGTCACGCACACACATACACACACACACACAGTCACGCACACACAGTAACGCACACACACATACATACACGCACACACACACACACACACAGTCACGCACACACAGTAACGCACACACACATACATACACGCACACACATACATACACGCACACACACACAGAGTCACGCACACACACATACATACACGCACACACAGTCACGCACACACAGTAACGCACACACACATACATACACGCACACACACACACACACGCACACACACACACAGTCACACACACACAGTAACGCACACACACATACATACACGCACACACACACAGAGTCACGCACACACACATACATACACGCACACACACACACACACAGTCACGCACACACACATACATGCACGCACACACACACACACACACAGTCACGCACACACAGTAACGCACACACACATACATACACGCACACACATACATACACGCACACACACACAGAGTCACGCACACACACATACATACACGCACACACACACAGAGTCACGCACACACACATACATACACGCACACACACACAGAGTCACGCACACACACATACATACACGCACACACACATCATTTCACTCCTGTTTTTGGTCTCAGCTGGGGTTTGAGGACATTTAACAGACGTCTCTCTGACAGCTGCGTGTGTGAGAGCAGAGCAGTTATCTAACAGGACATCCAAGAGTTTCATGTTTGAGATCTGTCGATCCAAAAACAGAAGAACAAACGTGGCAGGATTCGTCTTCTTCTGCAGCAACGTTTGGGTAAAAGTCAAAGTAAGAGCAACATGAATGATCGGATCCATCCATCATCCACCCATCATCCATCCATCCATCCATCATCCACCCATCATCCATCCACCCATCCATCCATCATCCAACCATCCATCATCCACCCATCATCCATCCACCAATCGATCATCCATCCACCCATCCATCCATCATCCATCCACCCACCCATCCATCATCCACCCATCCATCTATCATCCACCCATCATCCATCCACCATCCACCCATCCACCCATCCACCCATCCATCATGAACTCTGACCCCTGTGAGGAAAAAGGCACAGAAAGAAACGACTCTTCTCCGTTTGTTTCCACCTGTGTCTCGTCATCTCCCTGTTTATAGAAGCTCTGTGTTTCCTCTCTCCTCACTCAGTGTGTCTCGTGTTTGTTCAAAGCGATCTTCCTCCCAGTTTTCTTCTTTGAACGACACATTTATTCTGTGAATGGACAGAAACATATTTCAGTTTGACCCGGACCTCGGGGCAGAATTCCCACCTCTTTTTATGCTTCATGCCTCAAATTCAAAGTTGTCCTCCGAAACCCCCCCCCCCCAAGTTATCAGGAGTGAATCATTGCTGGTGAGCCTCAACATGAACGCCTGATTATTTATTCAACACACGACCACAGACTGTAAAGAAACTGCGTCTGAAATAAAGTTTCCCCACCGGATGTTTTAGATCCCCTGAATTTCCCTATAACAATTTAGAAGTTTAATAAATTCATCCTCTTTCCGACTATTGTCAACATCAGCGGTCGAGGGTTTCTTCTCTGCCGTCTGACTGAGGGACCGTTTGTGCCGGGAGGCCATTAAGGCTCTTCATCAGTAAATGATGGGATCCATAATAGTGGGAGTGCGTTTGTTCAGAGTCTCCCTTCAGCTGACGTCTGAGCCTCACAGATGTTAATGAATCAGAGTTCTCCTGCTGTGGCTTCATTCAGCAGCGATTACCACCGGCGGCTGCCGTCAGAGACGAGTCTGCTGCTTCCAGTTTACTCCGCTGGATTAGACAGAACAGTCAAGGTGGAGTGGGCCAGGTTCTGATGAGCCTCAGCGGTCACATCTAGTACAGAAACTAAAGTCCAAGCGAATATTAAATACCTACTATGGAGACGCCATGACTCACCCTCCTGTTTCTGATGGACTTGAGTGGCGATGTTTCTACTGTGGGAGAAACCATCTTCTGGATTTCAGCCTTGAAGTCTGATCTCGTGTTTCCATCAAGACATTCCTTCCTCCGAAATTTTTTGATTAAATATGTTCGAAACAGTTTGAGTTAATCTGCTTACATCATACACAAAGAAACAAACACAGAGCCCTAATCCAGATTCTCCTTCTTCTGGCTGTTCCCTCCACGGCCGATCTTCTGTTTCTAGATGACCTAATGTTTTTACTTTCTCCCATTTCTCCCATACCGTACCAGAGAACTCTCTCTGACGGTGTTGAAGGGGTCGACGTAGGCGGCGGGAAGTGGAGATGTTGGAGATGTGCAGTAGTTGCGTCTCGATGATCTTCCCTTTTGTCTTTACCACCTTCCGGAGAGATCAATGGTTCCTTAATAGAAGTTCACCAGGAGCTTTGATGGCAACTTTGCCTTTTTGTAGAACTCTCAGGTAGAACCTTCCTTAACACCGAGGCTGTATGTTTGTCCCAGGAAAGGTTCTCTTTCACCCTCAGGCCCAGGAACTTAAACGCCGGGGACCCTCTCCACCACCTTGTCGTTGATGTACAGAGGGTTCTGGTTGTGCTGAACCGTTCCTCGCAGATCGACGATCATCTCCTTTGTCTTGTTAATGTTTTGCTCCTTACACTATGCTGCCAGATTTTTTCCCCTCATAAAGATGTTATTAGATGGATATGAAGAAGAACACTAACGTGTAAAAAGGTTGTAAAAAAAGAAGACGAAGATTAGTACACAGCCTTGAGGGATGCCGATACTTAAAAAGTCTAACTGCTTGTGTGATAAATGTCATTATCCAGTTCCAAAGTGCGGTGCTTAATCCCAGATCATTTAATTTCTGAGTGAGTTTTCCCGGCAGCATGGTATTGAATGCTGAACAATAGTCGATAAAGAGCAGCTGGATGGAGCTCCTCAGCTAGAGTGACCGAGCTGCTGGAGCTCCATCCAGCAGCTCGGTCACTGCCAGCTGTACAGCACCGAGCTGCTGTTTTCAGTTTGAGCTGTTGTACCCTTGTAGTCCGAGATGGTCCTGATTCCTCCCACCACCCGTCGGGGGGTCGGTTGAGTTGTTAAAGTGGTTTTCAATCTGCAGTTTGTAGCTGTGTTTAATAGATTGAATACCTCTCCTCAATGCTGAACTGGTTCTGCTGTACCTGCATCTGTGTCACCATCTCTGTAGGCTGCATTCCGGGCTTTGATCAGAGCCTGCACCTCTCGCCTCATCCGGCGATTCTTGTTATGGAAAACTCAAACAAGATCCCTGCTGCCAACGTTATACACACAGTAGCTAATGTAGCCCACAACGGAGGAGGCAGTTCTTGGATCGGCCGGCCCTCTCTGCTCTTCAAACACACTCCGGTCCGTAGTGTGGAAACAGTTCTGGAGCTGAGCTACGGCGTCATCGGGCCAGACTCTGACAGACCTAGCTGTGATTCCAGCCCACTTAATTCTCTGCACATAGAGTCGGTACAAGAAAGGCGACAGATTATCGGAAAGGCCTAGATGGGGGGTCCGGCTCAGTAGGCCTTGGAAACATTGGTGTAAACCCGGTCCAATGTCCTGTTACCTCTGGTAGAACAGGATACATTGCGGTGGAATGTGTGCAGGACAGTCTTAAGGTCAGCGTGGTTAAAGTCCTCCGCTGCTATAAAAACACAATGAGGCGTGAGGACAGGCATCTATCTATGCTGTCACGTAGCCACGCTAGCGCTAGCTAGGAGTTGGCGTCTGGAGGGATGTACACACATCACAGGAGTCCGCAATCCTGTAAGGCTCGGTAGGCGAGCTGGATAGGTGCGTCCGGAGTGGTGCTGTCCAGCCCCGTCTCGGTGAATATCACGGGGGGACAATCGTCTAAATCCCCTGGGTTGTGAGTTGAAGTCAGATTTCCTCCATCTCTATCTTTGTTCCTTTGACGTTTCTTTTGCGGTGGAGCGTGGGGCTCGATTTTCAAGAGTTCCTTATATTCCTTTGATTCCTGACATGGGGGCTCAGTAGGCTGAACAGAGACACTGAAGTGGAAGGTGCAGGAGACGAGCGGATGCAGAGTATTCTAAACACTCAGAGAGTTTGATGAAGTCGTTGTTAGATCTAGAGGCTGGCAATGACTCAGACGTTAATGGAGAAATCTGCAGTTTCCTAAATCTTTTAGGCACTTTTAAGCCTCGGCGGAGGTTTATGCTGTCTGAGTGCTTTGTCCGGTTATCATTGTGTTCATAGAAATGTGAGAAGAGGAGGGTTCAGGTATTTATACGAGCAGAAAAGTTGAATAGAGGCAGGAATAAATCACTTCTAACAATCTCAATAAAATGAAAACCAAAGAAATAAAACAGGCCTTCAGGAAGCAGATAAAGAGAGAGAGTAAATGTGCGTTCATCTGATGACTATTAATGAGGAGGTGAGTCATGGGGTCAGCAACAGATCATCAGTGAATGGGCTCTACTGGATGAGGAGGAGGAGGAGGAGGAGAAGAAGGTAATGAGAATCATAAAGTTCTAATCCTTCAGGGATTCATTATTTCGTCTTTTAGAATCAGTATTTCCTTGAGAAGTTAACATGTATTTATATCTGGGACTTATTCCAATAATCTAGGATTGAAATTGGCCTCTGGGGCGTGAAGGAGTCACAGGTGAACGCGGCGCCGCTGTGTTTCCGTGTCATAAATGTGGCGGCGGCGCTTACAGGAAGCTGGAGCGGTTAGCCGCGGTGAACTGATGGACGAAGAGCTTCAGGCTGCAGGATGCAGAAACTCCTCGGCGAGGTAAACTCATTTATTCTGTCCCGCGGTGCTTTGGAAAAGTATTTATCCTGTGTGCAAGCGTGTAATCTGATTACATCTGAAGGTAATCTTGAATAAATATGTGTATAACGGACATCACTTGATCCGTGTTCTGCATGGATTGGTCGACCGAGGTTAGGAGAATGGAGGATGGCTTTTTTTATTTGTATTTATTTTACCTTTATTTTATCGGTAAAGCCTCATTAAGACTAAAAATCTATTTTTCAAGAACGACCTGGCTAAAACAGGCAGCAGAGAGAATACAAGTACTTAGATAGAAATAGATTTAAAAACGTCACAAATGGAGATGAAACATCCGTTATTGTCAAAGAAATCTATATCGTATAGAAGATATTGTATTTTCAGTACTTTTATTAGACTAAACAAAATATCAATATTTCTATCTTTTGTTTTTCCCGATAAACTGCCGAATGCATTTTCTTGGCCCATCATCGATTTTTATAAAGTCCGACCGGCCGATACCGATTTTGGCCAATTCCGAATTTTTTTTTCCCTTTAAACTTTTAAATCATAATGAGTAATGTATTATAAGGGCTCTTCTTTTAAAGGGATTGCAGTTCCGAACAGGCCTATCGGGCCTTCTGTTCTGAAGCCCCTCGCCTGTGGAATGCCCTCCCTGACCATCTGAGGGCTCCACAGACGACTGACACATTTAAAAAAGGACTTAAAACTTTCCTTTTTATCAGAACCTATAACTTTTAATTAACATTGCTGCTTTTTGGTCTTGCTTTTATATAGTTATTATTATATTTTTTTTATTTTATTGATGCTTTTACCTGTTTTTACTTTGTAGCACTTTGAAATTTGATCCAAATGTAAAGTGCATTATAAATTAAATGTATTATTATTATTATTATTATTACTTCAGGGTTCGTGGCTGGCTCTGAACTATCGCAAGCTAGAGGCCGATTGGCCCATTACTAATTGGCGCACCTCTAAGAACAAAGAACAAAACACAAAAACACAATGAATAATAATTACTACATCACATTTGAAAGAAATACCACAAAATTATGTAACAGAATGTGCCAAAAACGTGATTTTGACCCCAGAGAATGATTTTGGTTACAGATACCGACTATTTCCACCAGGGGGAGCAGCATGCACACTACACTATTTGTCAATAAATCGAAATCGTATAGAAGATAATGATTCTAAGGTTCTGTAACAATGTACCTGCTACTGTGTGGGATTAACTTTTGATTAACAGCAATAATTAGTCGGTGATACATACAGACTTTATATCAAATAAGGCTGACAGAAACATTTTCCATTTCTTCCACTTAAATCCCTTCAGAACTCCGTTGCTGCGATCTAAAATAACCACGGCTGAAGTTACAGGTCCGACCAAATGAAAAGGGACGTTTGGATCATCACGGCGAGTAAACCGCCCGGAGTTTAAACGCGCTATCAGACATCAACAAAGAGATAATTACAGTTGTGTAACGGACGCCCGGAGGAGAGACTTCATACACGGAGTTCTTATCAGAGGCGTCTTTGTGGGCAGGAAAAAGCCTCTTAGCACACGGCGCCAACGCAGATAGTGGAAAATCTGACTTCCTGATTTATTGTGTGGGACTAATCACACCGCAGGGCCGACAGAACGCACCGCATCCCCCAAAAAACTCCTCGTATTATGAGCCACGGGCAGAGAAAAGGCCCGGCGTCGCTACTTACTGAGTGATTAGCACTGGGCTTCTCATGGGTCGCTGCCTTGCTCGAGGACACGGGCAGCAGAGGGTGGGGAGGCGCCATCATTTCCTTTGGTAACCAGCTGATCTGAGGAAAAATGAGCTTCTGCCAGGATCCAGACACGAGAGCTTCGACACCAGAGTTCACTCCGTGTATTCATCACAAGACGAAAACGATACCGATCAGCCATAAGATTATGACCACTCAGAATAACTTTGATGGTCTTGTTTCAGTGGGTGGGATTTATTACACAGCAGGTGACGTTGATGCGTTGGAAGCAAGACTTTGGACCGGTGTAAGGGTCCGAGCGACTTTGATAAGTACCAAACTAATGATGGCTGGTGAACTGGGTCAGAGCATCTCCAGAACTGCAGGTTGTTGGCTGTTCCTGGTCTTCAGTATGAAGTACCAGGGTGGAGTAAAGAGGGATAATTGATGAAAATACAGCGGATCAGTGACACCCATGGGACGCGTGTTGTCTGATTCCACAGATTAGCTACTGTAGCACAAATTTCTGAAAAGGTACTTCCTGGTTCTGATAGAAAGGAGTCCGAAAAAACAGCGACGTCACTTATACAGTATTAAGTAGGGGGTTATAATGTTATGGCGGTAATTTGTCTTGCCAAAACACCCAGAAAGGTCGTGTTCCTGTGCAGAACAATCACAGATTTTAGTCTTTTTCATGCGTAGCAAGACGGGCTTTTTCCCATAGTTGTAAAAAACAACAACTAAATGACAGATTTTTTGAAAATAAGCCCAATAAATCTCATTTAGTGTGAACTTCAGCCGATGTTTTTCTGCGGGTGATTCATAGCAGCGAGGGTCCATCAGCGGACGACGTCTGAATTCAAAGCAGATTAGCAGAAGAACAACACGAAGCAGCCGTCAACGTTTTTAGCGCATCTACTCCGCTTGCATGCTGGGTAAATATGATGGAAGCGTGTCATTGTGCTAATGTTCCCGCTCACGTTTGCGACTGCTCATGCGGAACCACAGCGTTACAATTAGTCATAACAGGTTCTGCCTGGCTTCAACACAAACGGCGCTCCAAAAAAAATAGATGAGAGGATAAGCCCGGCTGTACGGCTCCAAAATCCCAAGGAGGTGAAAGCCAGAAATAATTTCTCCCAAAACCAACAAATGGTCCGTTTGAGCATCATCTAACACCTGAGGCCCGGTCCGATGATTGATTCTGGAGCATCAGAAGCAGAACCGTTCTCTGTCATCACCTGCCGGTGGCTTGAATCAGATGATGGGGGCGGAGCAAGGATGGATATCTGCTCATTTTTCTCAGCACAATACTGCGACATTTAAATGTTTCTTCATCCTCCACATGTTCTTCTTCCCATCCATCGTTCGCGTGTTTCACATCTTCTCCGTTGACGCGGGGTGAAGAAAATGCCTTCCCTTCGAGCAGAGCATGTAGGAAGAGTTTATTAACGTGTTCCCCCGCAGATCATTATGCGATCCATATGAGGCGGAGGCTTTAGTTCGGGTTTGTTCCGCCGCTATGCCGGTTTTGAAAAGGCGCCATAGTGACCACATGGAATCTCTCGTTAAGAGAGATTCAGTTGTGTCAGTTTCCAACGGGTTTTGGTTCTGGTCACTGACCTTGGCCTGAACATTGGTTTACTCCAAGTATCAAACTTCTCGGTGATGGTCCTGTATTTATGACTTCTTCCAATCATATGCACCAAATTTGGAGTAAATCTGACCAACGGCTGAGCAATGATTGGCTCCCCCTAGTGTCGGAAATACACAACTGTCCATCCAGTTCTTCCTCGCTCTAAGGTCTATGTC
>JBBDHG010000058.1:610000-612500 GCA_037951165.1 Lophius americanus
ATGGAAAGCTGGTGCCGTCCTGGACCCTCACTGGTCCCCTCCTCCTCACAGCTGAGCGCGCGGACTGAACACCCGCAGATCATCTCACCATCAAGCTCGCTAGGTTGGCATTGCACTCGCACTTCCGCCGATGCTTTTCAAAATAAAATCTCCATTTAAGGCTTATGGATACATACGGTTCTAATTGATTGGCCTTAATTTGAATTGTTAAAAATAAGAACAATGTTTTAGCCTGTACAAAATATAATGACCATAAAGTTACACTCATTTTAGCATGTTTGTATTGACTCCCTGTGAAAATTAGACCTAAAATTTGAATATCTTTTTTAATTAAAATTAAAAAATTAAAGTTCAGAGGGGAATTTAACCCATTTGTGATTTATAATGCCTTTAAAGTTTTCAGCAAGAGAAAAAAAAATATGGGAAAAAATATTATTTTGCATGTATTTTTCTTCGGGGGCATTTATAATAATAATACATTTAATTATAAATTAAATGTATTATTATTATTATTATTATTATCCATTTTAAATGTCGGACAATCTAAATTTAACAATAAAATTAAAAAATTATTTGGTCGAACTCGTTTTCAAACAGTTAAAAAAAAAGAAAAATGTAACGTACAACTTCTTTAATGATGAAATTTTGTATTTCATGTAAAAAAAAAAAGTTAAATTACAAAAAAAGATTTTTTTTGGTTTTAAATATTCGATTATCTCAGTCTTTGTGTTAAACATGTTTTAAGAAAACATCTAGTAGGTCCTCACATGCTTTACTGCCCACTTGTCTAATAGGTCTTAATAGCGATAGTCAATGCTACTTTGACTCCTCAGGGCTCCATCCTTGGCCCCTTACTGTTTAGCACAAACATGCTACCACGGGCTCACATTATAACAGCTGAGCGGGACATTAAAGGGTTAATCCCACTTTCTCAAACCCAACATTCAGAAACTAGATTCTTATCTGGATCAGGATGGGTACGTTCTCTCCCCGCACGGTTTATATCAGGGGGTTTTTGTACACAAGCCGTCAAGCCGTTGAAGTATTTGGATGGAAAGCCGCACATTTTAATGTGTTGTTGATATTCCAGCCTTCGGTCGGAGCAGCTGAGGATCTCTGGGGGTTTGTGTATAGAGATGGCACTTGGTGCTGGTTCTGCAGTCATGGGTTTACTGGACCGGACAGGAACCATGTAAACATCTGCGAGGGTGTGCATTTAAATGTGAGAGAGGGGTCTTGTACCGTTAATTCTGCCCTTCTCTCCCAGGCCGAACCAAAACCATGAATCTGATTAGGTGTATTATTATTATTATTATTATAGGTGATATTTTTCATCATCGATGTTTACGTGATATTTTCTGTCACATTAAACTGCTGAGCATGCACAATAATGTCTCGCAACATTTTTCATAATCAAATCATTTTGAACCATTTTTTATAATTGAACCATTTTTCATAATTAAGCCATTTTTTTTAAAATAATTGAACCATTTTTCATAATTAAGCAATTTTTCATAATTAAGCAATTTTTCATAATCGAACCATTTTTCATAATTGAACCATTTTTCATAATTGAACCATTTTTCATAATTGAACCATTTTTCATAATTAAGCCATTTTTCATAATCGAACCATTTTTCATAATTGAACCATTTTTCATAATTAAGCTATTTTAAATAATTTTAGCAATTTCTCATAATAGAAACCATTTTTCATAATTAAACCAATTTTCATAATCGAACCATTTTTCATAATTAAACCAATTTTCATAATCGAACCATTTTTCATAATTGAACCATTTTTCATAATCAAGCTATTTTTCATAATCGAACCATTTTTTCATAATTGAACCATTTTTCATAATTAAGCCATTTTTCGTTATTGAACCATTTTTCATAATTGAACCATTTTTCATAATTAAGCCATTTTTCGTTATCGAACCATTTTTCATAATTGAACCATTTTTCAATAAATTCTGAATAAAAGTCCCCATATTTTGATTTCCTGATTAATCCATTATTTGAATTATCATAAAATATCACCTGACCTCGAACGGCCGCACAGACTCTTAAATCAAGTCCGTTTTATTTGGATAGCCCCAAATAAAAACAAAACTTCTCTCCAGGCCAGATAGCCAAAAGAGCAAAACTGTTTATATTAGAGCGGCCTGACAATGTCCTCCCCGAGACAGAAGGACAGAAGGTGGTGACGGTGTGGAGGAAAAATGTGCAGATGATGGGGGGGGGGATCCACATGTACAGCAATAACAATGATGGGAACTGTAGTAATAGACAGACGGCAAATAGTTGTACCGACAGTAATATTAACAACGTCGAGGCTCGATTCAACAGATCCGCGGCTGGTGACCCGTGGGAACCGACCGGACGAGGAGTCACAAAACTCTCCATCCCGTTCTACTTTCTGCGTCCTGACACTATGTCTGGTTTCCAGGGAGATAGGAATAATAATAATCATAATAATAATAACGATCCGTGGAACA
>JBBDHG010000058.1:617500-683715 GCA_037951165.1 Lophius americanus
ATGTCACGCAAACAGAGGAAATACGATTGGTGTTAGAGCAAGTGATATGTGGCTTTTAGAGGCAAAGCATTTCTTCCTCTTCTGTCAATCAATGTCGCCCAAAAATCCTTCTCTGGGTCCAGTTTTCAGCCTTTCCGTTCCAGTCTACTGTTCAAACATGGCGGCACAACATGGCGGCCTCCGTGGAAGAGGACTCGCTCAATCCGGAGATAAAAAAAAGATTTTTCCAAAACAAATGTGAAAAAAACAAAACATAAACAACTTTATCCCATAAATGCAAAGTAGATTATACACGTTAGACGTAAATTTTGAAGTCAGTAGAAATTCCAGTGCTTTATTTTTTCTGCCACAAGATGGCGCCTGGACTCGCTACCGTGTTCGGGTTTCAAAGCTCCCTCCCTCTCTGGGGGGAAGGCTGACCTCTTTCCACGATGACAGCTTCCTGCGGGCTGCCTGAGACGGACTGGCCGCCCTCGCAGCAACATGTCTGGGATTATCAGAGTTTAGCTGGTCGTCATGCAGTGGACTGAGCTGCTACCATTTTAGTCTATTTTCCCTGGAACAGTGAATGTCACAGCAGGACTCCGGTGAGTGTTCCTGTTTCACTCATCAGCGAAGAAGAAGTTGTCTTGTTTCCGCTGTTTTCCTTTACGCAGTCCTAAACCTCATATACGTGTCACTGTGAATAGAACGTCACAACAGACTCCGTTTAAAAATCTATCACTTTAAGATTTTCTTAGCTAAATGCTGACACTTAAACACAATACCAAACGTTTAGAGACACTATATATTTTAAAGATGTTGTTCTTAAATTCGGCGTACATAAAACCAAAAGTAATTGTACGGATTTCAGTATAAACTACACTTTTGCTTGTCTTTGACATGTAATGTCACGGTGTGTTTTCGTAGCTGAAGATCACGCAGACTAATTTTGTGGCACATTAAGAGTTAGAATTTGAATAATTTATGGTTTGTAGCTGTTTTTCATGTATGCCGAATTGAAAATTGTATTGTAATACTTTATAATTTTGAATCGAGCATATTTGTACTTTTCCCATTTTTTTCCAGGAACAAAGGTATATATCTTTAACAGCTTTGCAAAGGGAATTCGTATGACGATCTCTCCTTAACACTGTAAAAATGTCAGTCAGGACATGCACTTTTCAAAGTTTAAGTATTCATATATTGGATTTATGTCGAACTGAAAATGACTTCAAATCGCCTGATAATGTTTAGAAAACATACATTTTAAGTTCATTCTTTTGGCTTGTAATATAGGGTGGAGATCTTTGCAAAGCGGATTTTGTATAATGTCCTAATACATAAAAGTTGGCTGACACAGGGGTGGCAGGGTGGAAAATGTACTTTTCAAGTTTGGGTACTATTCCAATATAGTATGCAGCTGTATTAGACATATGCCGAACTAAAGATTAATTCTAAGCACTTCATAATGTCAAGTGGATTTTAATATGTTAAGTTTGCATGTTCGGCAGGATCAATTTTGGAAAAAAAGTGGATTTTTGTATGATATCCTACTCTTGGAAGAAGACAGACAGTCGGCTTACGTCCAGGCTGAGAAAATGTTTTAATAGAAAAGGATATCTGTGTAGACTTATTATACAGATAAATAATAAAACGTAAATGAATGTTGATCAGTTTGGAGCTATTATAATCTTTTGATTTGCAGGATAATGTAATTTTTCTATTAACTGTCCGAGAGGAAATGCAGGGGAGGAAACTCTGGATGATTATCTGTAGTGTGACTCATGTTTTCTATGTATCCAAATGGACTTTCAGTCTCTATATTACTTCCCTGCAAATCATTTTATAGTATTATTCAACTTTTGCTGATGCTTTTTTTGGCCGGTTTGAGTTGTCATAACAGTTCTATTCAACGTTGGACTTAAAGAAATTAGTTACGCACAGAAGTTAAAGAGTACATCTGTGACATGGCATAATAGATGGATTGTTGATTTCTTCTCCTGCTTAATGATGATTTTTTTCCCCCCCAGTGACAAAAGTACAACATGTTTTGACATCGTAGCTTGAACATTGATCTGTGCAGATAACATTTTTGAGGCCTTTGCTTTGCCTGCTGCCGTGTGTGAAACTACCATTTGCTGTCTTTCCAGAGGGAAAATGAGAAACAGGATGGAGGGATCGGCAGCACCAGATGTCAGGGCAAATGGGACTATTGCGGCGCCCGACAGCCCACCGAGCTCCTCCATAGGACCCCCACCGTCACCAGAAGAGCTGATGGATGAACCACAGTCGTCTCTGACAGATATGAGCCAAATGTGGATTAAATTCGGCAAAACCTTCGCCATCATCTTCCCCATCTACATCTTGGGATACTTCGAGTTCAGCTTCAGCTGGGTTCTGATCGGACTGGCCATGTTGTTATACTGGAGGAAGAACCATAGCAATAAGGACTACAGGATAAACCGCGCCTTAGCGTATCTGGATCACGAGGACAGAGTAGGGAAGCAAAGTTTGCCAACCGCTGAGCTGCCGCCGTGGGTACGTTCCATCACTCTCCTGTCATTACTTTGTGTTATGACTGTGTGCCCAGCGCTCCACTCCCTCTCGGTGTCCTTCCAGGAAAAGTAAAGAGCAGGATGTCAACATAAAGTGTTTTCCTGCCAAACTGGCTGGCATAGTTATGACAAAAATGTCACAGTAGTTTGAGTTTCTTCTCTGAAAATACACATTTATTTATTTTTCTCAGGGAAGCATTAGCCCAATCCTGTTTACGTTCTTGCTCAACTCCTCCAGAGTTTAGTCCTAAATCCAGCAACTCAAGATCAGACCTGCACACTTTATGTTCCTTGATTTTTTTTTTGATATTGATAATAAGCCACAGATGATTTCTGGAGGTACTCACAAAGTTGTCACAAATCTATTACTTTGCTGATGGCTTTTATGTTATCTGAGGTCAGGAAGTTGTTGAAGTTGAAGGAATCTATGGAACCTTATTGCACACATCACACATAGCTGGGCAGATCACGAGAGTCATCGCTCGACATAAAGACACATTTCAGGCACGAGTTGAAATACTTTCTGCTGTCTCTGCTTTATGATCTTCAGGGTGAAGTTCCCTTTTATTTTCTCTGCGACCTCTGAAGAAAAATGTTTGTCTTTCACTCTATAAGCTAGCTTTTCCATTACACTGGTGACGATGAATGATGACTTTGCGTGACCTTGCGTGAGTGAGGAAACATTTAACACTGGCAGACCGTGAAAAGGTTGATATAATTACTTCCAAAAAAGCCTGAAGTTGTTTGTAATTCAGGTTTGGTGCCGGTCTGTGGCAGGGGGACTGCTGCTTTACACCACACCAGTGATCCTAGCATTGTTGTCTAAAGCCAAATGAAAGGGAAAACCCAATCATGCGGATCGTCATTCCATCATGGATCATTTATCAAACCTGTATCAAAAAAGAAAGTCTTCAAAACCACAAAAAAACCTGTTATGATCCAGAACCTCGCCCAATTCACCACATACCGAAACCGAAAGCTGCAGTCGCAAGTCCATCCAGGTGAAGCTCTTCTTCCACGATTTGGTTGCCAATTGACTGACAGGTTAAAATTCCTTCACGGTGGCGGCCCCTTTTTTTTCTGGGTGGTGAACCAGGATGAAAAGGTAGCAGTTCAATCCTCTAAAATCGCAGCCAGGGTGAGAATATTAGGGTACCCTGATAAAAGTCTTCAAAGACTACAATATGTTCAAAACAGTCTGAAGGATTCTGATGAGAGTTCATAAACATAAACACATCACCCCCGTTCTTCATTCCCTTCATTGGCTTGCCAACTCCACCAGGATTGATTATAAGATCTCTCTCCTCACTCACCAGTGCATCCATGGTAACGCACCCCCCTACCTGAAAGAACTATTCACCCCACTGACCTCAACACGATCCCTTCGTTCTACCCAGTCATACCGCCTCCTCCTTCCCCGGACTAAGTTCAGCACCATGGGTGATCGGGCCTTCTGTTCTGCTGCCCCTCGTCTGTGGAATGCCCTCCCTGACCATCTGAGGGCTCCACAGACGACTGACACATTTAAAAAAGGACTTAAAACTTTCCTTTTTAGCAGAACCTATAACTTTAATTAACATTGCTGCTTTTTGGTCGTGTTTTTATATCGTTATTATTATTATTTTTTTTATTTTGTATCTGCTTTTACCTTGTAGCACTTTGAGATTTGATCCAAATGCAAAGTGCATTATAAATTAAATGTATTATTATTATTATTACCACCCAGAAGGTTAAAGACACCCCCGTCTACCACATCCCAGACTCGTGAGACCTCAATTCCCGCCGCCCTCAACAAAGAAGCCTCGTCTCTCCAATAATGTTTTTAGTATTGATTATGATGATGCTTGACAACGAAGAAGCTGAGTCGACAACTTCCTTCCAGCCAGACCCAAACATCAGCACATTCATTATCACGCTGACCTTGAGAAGCACAGCGCTCAGCAGCATCCGCGACTCCAATGTGAGAAGCTGTGCTGTGCTGTGATGCAGTCACGTGAAGCAGTAGTTTGTAACGTGAGTCAGAACCATTTGCTTTGGTTTTTTCAGGCGGGTTTAACAGCCGGGTCTGATGACTTTACTACTGGGTGTGAAAATGAAACAGTGCTGATTGACAGCAAACTGTTTGCCTGATTAAACCCGGTGAAAGGGTTAACGTGTCAGTCTGATAACGACTCAAACAATCAGCGGTGAACTCTGACCTCTGAGACACTCGAATGATGTCATTCTGCCCCCGGTCTTCTTAGCCTTATCTATCTCACCTCTGTCACACTAACCTCGTAATTCAGTGATTTTAAAGCTCAGAGAAATTACTAAATCATTACGATGGAGGAACTAGGGATGCATTTTAATTGGTCTATACTGATAACTGATAAACAACTAGTTTCTCGTGGACGCTACAAATTAGATAATAGGAATCTTTATACACTATGAAAACATTTGTAACCCAGTGTTTATGCAAACATGACGTCAAGCAAGGGAAAGATAAAATGAACAAAGATGGACCATCAGCTATAATTTCTTTATTGTTTTCCATTATTGGGCCAATGGTCAGTTAAATTTAGCGTCCCTTTTAACTACACCAACCAATGTAGTTGACTTAAACACAGCATGATTTAAATGACTAATTGCAGGTAAAAAGTGTCCATTAATCAGCCTCAAGATCCAGTTCTCCATACGGAGGAACGATTTAGGTTACCTTCCTCTGATTAACTAAAAATAGCCGTTTCAGTTGTGGCTTTTACTTCCTTTTTGTGGCGTTAGATCCGGGTTTCCAGTCGTTTGTCTCCTGACGTTTGCATTGCTTTGGATTTTTTTGCATTTGTGTTGTTGCTCTTGCATTTGTGTTGTGGCTTTTATGTCCGTTTTTTAGCTTATTTTGCCTGCAACTTGTGGCTTCTGCATCCGTGTTGTGGACTTTGGATCTATGATGTGGATTTACCAGTAGCATTGTGGCTTTTGTGTCCATTTTTTAGCTTCTTTTGCCTGCTTGTTGTGGCTTTTGCATCTGTGCTTTTGGAGCTATGATATGGATTTACCCATTGCAGTGTGACTTTTGTGTCTGTTTTAGGGCTTCTTCTGCATTCAAATTGTGTCTTTTGAACTCGTCTGGGCCTCCATAGTAATGGTTGCATTCTCCTAAAATTCATTCATTCAATAATATCATAATCAAAATCGAAACTAAAATACAAGTTGCACGGGTTTGCAGGAAAGTTCTCTTAAATGGGCCACTGCACCCTCTTGCTCAATTAATATTAAATGCTCTACATTTAAACTATCACTTTCCATGCAGTCTTCCTTTATTTCTGTAAAAATATCAAAGTAATGCCAGGAAACAATATAACTGTTGATTTAAAATGGTAAAAGAAATTGCTCCAGAATATCCCCAACCCTCAGGCAACCTTAAACAGCTTGGTTTTCACACTGCTCTGACTTTCAGCTCCTGTCCGTCATTGTCTCTCCATTGGATGTAGAACAAGATTCATATTTGCTCTTGACCTTTAACCCGAGACACAAAGCAGAACAAAAAGCGAAAGAAGTTTTTCTCTTGTTAAAAAGCGTTAGAAGGTGCCGAACGTAAGACTAGGACCATCAAAGAATCCATCGAGCAAGAAGACAACAATTTGAACAACAATTTTCCCCTTAAGTTAGTTTCAAAATGTTCATCGTGAATTTTCATTTTTTTTCCCTCTAGCAAAACATCTTAATTTTGCTTAATCAATTAATTTCTTCTTGTTAAGGTCTATGAATACCAGGAATAGATTCTATGAAGCAAACCGGTTTAATCTCATTCCTATAGACATCGCTTATTTCTTGGATACAGTTCTCTACATAATTTCAGGCCGTAAACTGTAATCATCAGGTGAATATATACCTGGGTGGTGAGCATGACTTATTGGCTCACGCTCTCTCTGAAGGTATGACTAGAATGAGGACCTTCTAGTCAGCAGACCAAGAATGCCAGAGTTCATGCTATTTCTCAGTTTCCTCCCTCAAACACTAAAACATGAATATATAAAATACATATTAATATATTAAATTACACTACTGATTATGGTTTTAAAACTTTTTATGTAAAAATAATCAGAATGAGGCAAAATCGGTGTCGGCCGGTCAGCTTTATAAAGATCAGCGATCGGCCAGGAAAAATTGCAATGGTGCCCCTCTAGATGTTATCCCTATAGAATGTTTTCGACCTTCTCTCCACCTGTTTCCTGTCTCTCTCCATCTGTTCCATACCAACATAAAGGCTAGGAAATCACGGATGAGGAAACGATTTTATATCTTGATGTGATACACATGCAAACCAAATGTCTTGCCTATAAATAAGTCCTCCAGGGATCTTTGAATTTTTCTGGTGGGTGATTTTGGAGCCATTTTGCTCCACCCAATGTCTAACCCCATTAAACTTCCTGACTGGTAAATGTGCAACGTTTCAATAAAGGGCAATTCCAAGTCTCCTAAATTAATGTATTTGTGAGCTGAGACGCACAAACACTAAGGCCACAACGTCTTTGGGTCGATTAATGGGTCATGTAAATGTGTGTGGGTGTATAATCTGGTCTTGAGGCAGCAGTGGTAATCAGAGTTGATGGCCGGTTGTAAGGAAATGGCGACTGCAGAGAAGGAATGAGGTCAGAACTGTAGTTAAACTCCGGACACAGAATACGGGCCACAGGTTCAGATAGTGAAACCATTTACCTGTGAGTACTGAGCTATCAATGTAGGAACTCCACCCGTGTTATAGTAGTACAAACTTGTTTGACCAGTGCAGCTTAGTAACACACTTATATTTTGTTCTTCTAGTTTAGGACAATGATTCACATTTACTTTAATTTCCACCTTCTTTGAGGAAAGGAATGAATCTGAGACAAATCCCCATCTACTCGCATCTTACCTCAACTTTAGAGTTTGGAATCGCATCGGATCCTAATCTTTTGCGCGACCCAGAAAATATATTAATGAACAGAGATGAATATAATTCTGCTTTAAATTTAGTACTTGAAGACATTTTTGAACACTAAAGCGAGGGGAGAATCCGAACATGGATCAGCGTTGGTCCGTTAAAACCACTAATTGTCACCATGGTGTCATGTAGGGTTCAGTGTGTTCTGATGCTCAGAGGGCAACGAGCTCCAGAACATCCGACCGTCTCCTCAATTTGAAGACATGTTTGCCGTTTCAGAGGCGCAACAACTCAGGACCCCCCATTATGTCTCCAATGCGTTTAGTCGAGAAAGGAAGGGCGAAATAAAAAGCACCTCAGATCCGCCTCGAAAGGTAGTGTAAAAGGGGCAACAGTGTCACGTGAATTATATTGCTGAAGTTAGCTTTTAAGCTAGCATGAAAATGTGTTTTTAAGCCATTTGTTGTGAGAAATTCACATCATTCATGTCTCCTGTCGAAAATATGCATCTGTTTGTGCTTCTTTGCTTTGACGGCTGCTCAGGAGGAGGAACGGTTGTTCACTTAGCGGAAGGTCCCTAGTTTTGATCCACAACCCTTGCACCCTACACGTGTTAGGGTCCTTGAGCAAGATAGTGAACACCAATTTGCTCCTCTTGGCCATTCCATTGGTCTTTGGGGGATTGCGTAAATTTCAGTGTTTTACCGAGCGGAAAACTTCAAAGAAATTCTTTTAGACATTTTTCAAGTTTTTCTAGACACACAACACAACGCATTAAGACAAAACGATATGCAAAAGCCACAAGACAACGGAAGCATTTACGAAGGACACTCAAAAGTGAGGCACCCCTGGACAAACTGTTTCAATGCTTCATCTAGTGAATATAACTTCAAACATGCTAAACATCTAGTGATATTTCGATGAGCTGTGCTACCTTTGTTTAACTTCTGGGTCGTGTGGTCATGTGACTTAGAAGAAAACATTAATCAACATAGTGAAATAGATTAGTAATAATTATTTGTGGTTTCTTTACAGCCTAATTCTGAATAGATTCGGAAAAGACGCCTAATCAGAAAGAAAATGCTGCCGGTAAAAACACCTTTCCCAAAAGAACAGCCCTTTTCCGAATGATATTTTATTCCTTTGCAAGGAGGAAGTCCAAGTCCTTTCATGGAGGCCTTTCCCAGAGCCAGTCGCTGCATGTAAACCCTGTTACTGAAAGCTTTCTGTTTGAGTTGTATCTGTTCATGCCCGGTGTCGTGACGTAACACTCCGGCTGAGTTTTGCATTCGAGAGTCATTTACTCATCGCAACTTTGAAAGACTTTAACATAGTTAGACGGTCAGATGGACGAAGAGTCACCTCAGTTCATGCCGTCTTTGTCGTATTCTCTGTCTGATCGATTGTGGGCTCCAGTCAGTGGGCATTTCAAACCGAGGCTTTCACGTCTCTCTAGCCTGTTTCTAAACCCCAAATGGAACAAATGAGATGTTTGGAGGCATACTCTGGAGATGAGTAATGTCTTTGTTTGGGCCTGAAGGCTGTGGCTGCTCTGGTGAGCTCATACTGGGGGGGATGGCAATAAGGAGGTGGGTGGTGCAGGCACCACATTTTCTTTTGACTGTGAGGTCAAAACAACTTGGTTTGAAACAGTCTGACTTTTTGTTGTCAGCCTCTCAAAAGACAGACGTGTGATTCACGAAGACTGCAGAGTAACGGTTTCCCTCTGCCCATTTTACTTTTCCCTTCTACCTCCTCTTCGTCTATGTGTGCGTATGATTAACACGGGTGGAGCTTCTATGCTCTGTGGTTGTGCCAAAGGGTGGGCCTCAGCGCCACAGCAGAGAAATGGAAGTAGAAAAGCGTTGTCTTTGCTGTTTTTGCTAAAACTGTGTCGGTGTTTGGGCCGTTTCCCTTTAGCCCTGTCCTCCCACGTCCGATTTAAAAAGATTAAAAAAACCTTTGCTTATGTTGACTTTTCCTTTCCGTTCAGGGTGTGAGCATCACCTGTTCAACAGAGAACAAACTCTGTCTCTCTCTACTGTTCCCAGCCTCCATCGACACAAATGGCACAAAAAACCCTCCGTGATTTGATATGAATGTAAACGCCCTGAAAACTTAAAGTTCTTATAGACCCAGACCGACGCCGAGGGACAGTTGGCATCATGACGTTTGTAAAGTTGTTTGTGGTACAACTTGTGTTTTGTAGGGCTTATTGTAATCGATGTGTGAAAGGAAGGCCTGAGGTAGATTTGGACCCTCAACCTTCTGGCTGCATGGTGGTGCTACACACTCCAGCGCCGTACAGCACAGGGGAAGATAGAACAACAAGAACTCCATGCAACCAAAATTATACGTGTCATCTTTGTTTGTTCACTCTGTGAGCTGTATTAGAAAGTATTTGTACGTAGACACAGAGCCGAGACGGAGACAGAGACGGGGAGAGAGAGAGAGAGAGACAGAGAGAGAGACAGAGAGAGAGAGATAAATAGGGGGACACAGAGAGAGAGAGACAGAGAAAGAGAGAGACAGACAAAGAGAGAGACAGACATAAAGAGAGACGGACGGACAGAGACGGACGGGTAAAGACACAGAGGGAGAGAGAGAGATAGAGATGGAGAGAGACAGACAGAGAGAGAGACAGACAGAGAGAGAGACAGACAGAGAGAGAGACAGACAGAGAGAGAGACAGACAGAGAGAGAGACAGACAAAGAGAGGGATAGACGGACAAAGAGAGAGACAGACGGACAGAGATAGAGAGACAGACAAACATAGAGAGAGAGACACAGACAGAGAGAAACAGACAGAACTGCTCCAGTTTAAACAAGAGAAGCTCTTTCTGCTCCAACATTACATTCTCACAGTTTTGCTGTCAGGTTTGAGTTTGTCCTCTGTCCTCGGTCGGTCTGTCCTCTGCTGTCTTCTTAAGGGTTAATTTAGAGGAACATAAGGACTTCCTTAGTGGGGGGGGGGGGGGGGGGGGGGGTTCACTGTACGAGCCTTATGGATTCTTACGTTTTAAAACAAGTCGTCGTCTTTAAGATAGTTCGGGACTTTATTGACCCTTAACAGGAAATTGTTCGGTAGCGTGGAAGAGTTAGAAGAACAATTTAAATAAAGTGAAATCTGAAACTAAAGTTGAGGGCTACTAAAGTAAAGTAAAATAACTACAAAGAGTAAAATAAAATAAGAACAGTGCAGATATTGGTACGGCAGTGTGCAGTAGGAGGAATAACCGTCTAAATAATTAACAACAACCGACATTAGAACATTCAAATTTGGGCAGAAGTAATAGTTTGTTTTTGAGAATGTTGCCACGCTGTTCTGCTGTGAAGTTCAAAAATGAATATTTTTGTCCAGACCAAAAATTGCAGAATTGGATCAAACAGCGGAGCTTTGACCCAACAAAAACCCAGACCTACATCAAACAGAACCGCGGCTCAGTTTGTTTACTGTTTGGAAGAACACAGTTTGAGTCTAAACTCGGTCAGTAATTGGTCCAAGGAGTTGAATGTTTGAATTACAGGAAGTTAGAGCGGGCCACTATGGACACTAAACAAAAGAAGAAAAACAAGCGAAGGGAAAAGTAAAAAATGAACCACAGTAACCGATGGAGGGAGGAAGAGTTTGTTAGAGGTTTGGTCTGACGGAGGAATCAAACATCAACTGGAAAAAACACAAAAGAATGCTGAAAGTGTGTGAATATTAGTTGTAGTAAATTAAGTTTCTGTAAAGATATGAGAGTATAGGAGAGGAGGAGAGGACTGGCATCAGATGCAGGTCGTCCTTCAAGTCAATGGATGAAGACATTTGGGTTTTTTAGTTATGTCTGGTTCAGACGACACAATTGAAGCCCGACTTTAAAGGATAACAGAGATAAAACCAACATGGCAGTGAGGAGACTACAGGATTTTACCTGTGCCGAGTGAAGCAATGATGAAGAAGAGGGCCTTGTTGAAATGTAACAATCCTCCTGCCTCACTGAAGGAGCACTTCTACCAGTAATAAAAGACTGACAAGGTCACCGGTGCTTCTATAACCTTGATTGACCCACTTCCTCATAGATGTCACATCACTTGACACGAAAAACTGTTCAATGTCAAACTTGTGTTATCAGACCTCCGACCAAGACACGGTTTCGCGGCTCAGGTTTGTGGTGATGTCATCGCTTGATCTGACGGAATAAATCACGAAAGACCATCGTGGAAGACAAAAATATTTTGGGACTAAACGCGTCGTCAATCTGTCTCCATCTGGTCTTGGCCTCCTTGTTGTTCCCCAGAGACGTCGGACGCGTTACCTTCCGATGGCTGCCAGGTTGTTTTTGGCTGGCCTTGTTTGCGTTTTCCCAAGTGGATCTATCCCAAATCTGTAGTGTGAAACAAACCAGATCAAACCGTATGCAGTGGAAGAAACTCCTTCACGTTGTTTTAGACTTTCAGGTGTGAAACCAGCCAACCTTCCATTGGCAGTAAAGTGGATTAAAGGAAAGTTGTTTTATATTTTTAATTTTGAAATCTTCCATTTCCATAATCCTTCCATTTTGCTCTGCGTTTTTCGGGCGCCGAGTCGCGGGGGCAAGAGACTAAGAGGGCATTCCAGCTGTCTCTCTACCCAGCAACACTCTCCAGCTCATCCTACGGGATTGCGAGGCATTTCCGAGATACCTAGTCCCTCAAGCAGGTTTTGGGTCTCCTCCCAGTTAGACATTGATCATGGGGGGATTTCTTTCTATGGTTTTTACAGTACTTTACATTATCTATCTATCCATCCTTCCATCCATCCATCCATCCATCCATCCATCCATCGTACGAAAACAAATTTCTGCCGATGGTGTGAAGAGCGTAAATGAAACTGCATTGCAGGCTTTGACAGTTGAATAATATCAATAACACATGAAGGATTCTGGACTCTATTAAACATCAGAGTCCGGTCTGGTTCTGTCTCTCCGTCTTTGGAACAATCGGGCGCTCAGGTTCCCTCGATTGATCTCCCTTCTCGCCGCAGCCACTCCTCTTCAAATCCTAGACCGCTCATCTCTCTCTCTGGGCCTAAATATAGACGGTTGCATCTCGTCATATCGGTTTCCTGTTTCTGCACCTTTAGGTGCTTTCGTCAGACCGTGAAGAGATTCCCGTGTTTGGTACTGTTGACTTTTGGGTGAGGAAACTCTGTCCACCCGCCAGAACCTGTCAGCTGGCAGCGACAGGAGGTTAAAGCTGGCAGTTTGTACGACTGAATTCCAGCAGTGCAGGATTATTCATCCTCTGCATACCTCTTTTTCTCTCACTAACATGAGTTTTATGGGTGGGGGTGTGGCTTCAAGGAGAGATTAGGATTTCCAAACAGCTGTTACATAGTTGAACTCTGAGTCCAACACATGCGTAACTGCGAGGGATGTCCCAACGCTGCACCGATCAGCAAGGGGAATGTTTGAGATCAAGAGTTCAAGGGAGCTTTATGAACATTTCAGCCAGGAACATGTTCACCCTGAGATAAAATTCTCCAGAACCGGGCCAACATGTTGACGTAGGCCGACATAAAGTGCACTTGTGTCACTGTTTGATCTACTCGGTATTGTTTAAAGTGATAAAAAAAATAGAGAGTGTGTGTTTTTGTGTCTGTACATGTGTGTGTGTTCATACATGTGAAGTCTATGGGGCGAAAACACTTTTGCAGAGTCTGGCTGTGAAGGCCGGGATGCTTCGGTCCCAGACGGTAGAAGGCCGGAAAGTTTGTGTGAGGGTCCTGTTGAGTCTCTTGCAATGATCCTGGCTTTCCGGAACAAGCTTTGCAAATTTCTTATAGTTACTCCGATGATCTTGGGACCTTGGAGGTAAACGGCCCCATATCTGGCATTAAATGTGTTTTTAAATTTGTTTTTTCATGCTATATTCCTATTTAGAAGGTAGTTAGTTCTGCTGTTTCCATCAGTTCTGGGTTCAAATCTGTTTGGGGTTTGTGTCTTCCTGGTCTCCAGCTTCATCCCACAGTCCAAAACCAGGCTATGGAGCTGCAGCGATGACTTTTTCCCCGCAGGTACATGAGCGTGAGTGCTCTTTTGTCTTTATGTGTGGCGCTGTGATGAAGTGGCGACCAGCCCTTCGTCCATTGTCTGCTGGTATCGGACCTCACGCTCCCCTGCAAAGGTTACAGGGAAAAGAAGTAAAATTGAATGGACCTTCTAAATATCGACCAGGCTTTTAGCTCTACAGTCGGGTCACAATACCTTTTTATCTCCTGTCCCAAAGTGATTTTCAGAGAAAAGTCCAAACGTCTCGTACTTTATAGATTTCCTATCAGGAAGGGTTATTGTCTCTTTGGTGCTGACGTGTTCCTACAGGCAGGAAAAAGTTGATCCAGAGAGTTAGTTGTGGGTATTACATTATCATGGCTCTGATCCAGACCAGTGTGCTATAAACAGAGGAAATTCCCCATCTAATTAAACTAGCATACCCAATTATACCCAATTATACTCAGTATTTGTAATTGTTAGCCCTGTGGTGGCTAAGAAACCTGAACACTGTGTTGTGACACCTTCCTGTCAGATGAAGCATCTGCTTTTTCGGCAATTTGTGCTCCAGTAGCTCTTCTTGAGAGAAAAGACAACACAAGTCGGTACACATTTAGTAGGTTCTAATGTCCTCCTCCTCGCCCCTCCCCAATCCTCCTCATGTTCCGAGCTCATTGTATAACGAATGCTTCGTAAGCCCAGCATTTTGATTTTCTGGAAGGACGTCACATGAGAAGAGCAAGAAACGCAGCCATTAAAGAGCCGCTAGTTCCATTCCTAGCTAGAAAGTAGCTTAGCTTAGTGCTTAGCTTGTGCTAAACTGCAGCAAGGCTAGCGAGTTTTGCCGCAGCTCGTGTTATAAATTAAAAATGCTGGAGAATCGCCGTACTTCAGAAATTAGTTGGCACTTATGTCTGAATCGAGTCGGCGATCTTACAATCAGTCGCCCAGCCCTGCTTGATGGCATAGATGGGAGATTTGTACAAAAGTGTGTCATGATTCTGACTTTTCCCGTTCTGTCTCTTGTTCCAGGTCAATTACCCAGATGTGGAGCGAGTGGAGTGGCTGAATAAGGTAAAAGCACAGATTAACCGTCTCTTCTTTCACGTCAGTCGCCGTTAGCCTGGACTCTAAGCGTCTGAATGGAGACGGAGGTCGCAGCGGGTGGAGGGAGTGAAAGTTCATAGAAAGATCTATCTCTTTGATTTAGAAGAGTGGGACTTACTTCAAATGCTCCACGAGAAGTTAATGTAGATGTCGATATCTGGACCTGATATAGCTGTTTTCATTCCAACCCTCAGGATGCCTTTGTCCTTTAGAGTAGGGACTCTGATTTAAAGGGCCAATAAAAAAGTTTTATGCTCCTGCTATAATTGAATACGATAATCCGTGACCGTTTTATAACGTTTGACCAATATCAATAAAGATAAATCCAGCGGACTGGAGAGGGAAATGCTGTGTGTGAACACGATGGCTTTTATAGATACCGACCGCTTCATAATCCTTTATTTCCGCCATTATATTCAAGACTATTTTTAAGGCACATTTGAATTTAGTCGATTTGTTGTTAAAACTGCTCGACGCAATTCTTTCACGTTTATGTCGTAGCAGCTAGAAGTAATGTTTTTGGGATTGCTTATTTTTCCGGTCAATTTTTTTTTTAGACGAACATGAACTTTGCTTCGGTTCAGTTTTCTCGTATTCATCGTTACATTCACGTTCCTTCACAGAGACCAGGTCCGTTCACGTCAGCACAAATATCGAATACCACATATTTACTTTCTCTTAACTTTACGCAAAAGAGTTAGCCGTCTATTAAAAGTCTAGTACTCGTTCGGTAAAGTCCGACAGCTATGGTTTTACAGTTAGACGCTGTGACACGGTTGCCTAATTCTCTCTCCTCCCTCAGACGGTGAAGCAGATGTGGCCGTTCATCTGCCAGTTTGTGGAGAAGCTGTTCAGGGAAACCATCGAGCCGGCGGTGAAGGAAGCCAACCCTCACCTCAGCTCCTTCTGCTTCACCAAGATCGACATGGGCGACAAGGTGATGGGAAAACGACGCAAACTGTAGCGCTTGCATGAAAATGTACTTCTTCTACTCATAAAGATGTTGTTCAGGGATTTAATAATAAAGTGTCCTGAATACTTGATAAGTGTCCAATCCAGAAAACAGTCAAGGTACAGGAATGGACCGAAAATGGTATAAATGCAATGGGTCTCCAGCGGTTTCCCCTTAGAGCACAAAACTGCACCTCTGAACGTTTTTCTCTCTACCTTAAAGGTACATTTTTGCAACCGAAATGCAAAAATGTACTTTTATATATCTATCTATACCTAGTACCAACTAGTATAATATATTAGTAGTATCTAGTATAGTTTTTGTCTATATATAATTAAAGAGCCAACTGTTGGTACATATTTTTTGTAAACACAATATATGTTTAACCCGTAAAAGTAAAATTCTCTTTTCAGAGCGTATAAATCATTGTATTGCTCCGCTACAACTGATTTGACCGAAACACAATCCAACATAAAATTAAAAAAAAAAAGTTCTGACAAAATTCTGTTTTTCAACTTTTTCAGCTGATTTTTTATCAAAATAAGTCTTTATTTGAATCCAGAATTTGTACCTTTACCTCGCTAGAAACAAACCCCTTTTAACTCTAGAATTAAACAAAGGTCCACGATAATAACCCTAAGGGACACTTTTGTACCTTACGCTTCCGGAAAAATGTCCCTTTTGGTTCAGAAATGATTCCCCTATTTCACTCCAGTCTGAAATCGGTCCAAAATCCGGTAAAGTATGGTTCTGCACAAATTTATAATCCGTATCAAAGAGCAGGGTCACAATCCAGGAAACCGGCTAAATCAGAAAACAATGGAACATACGGAGAAACTTAGAACATAGAGAAGAGTCAACGATCGACGAAGGAGGGAAAATGAAGAGAAAAGGTGAAAAGGTGACAAAAACGAAAAGTACAAACGTGTCTAAACTGTGTCTCTGCAGCCGCTGAGGGTGAACGGGGTCAAGGTTTACACGGAGAATGTGGACAAGAGACAAATCATCATGGACCTGCGGATCAGGTATATGTGAAATGTATCTTTCATGTGTCTTAAGTGACTCTAAAAGTTTCCGAATATTCCTCAATAACTTTAATGGAACGATTCCAAACCTTCTCCCCCCGTGCACATCAGTGTAAGGAAGAACTGCATTGATTTTGGCAAAGGTTGCTTTTGCATATCAGGGGGAGTTTTATCTTCCAGACTTAATGTCCCAACCGTTGGTCCGATTTAGTCGGAAATTTAATTTGAGGAGGTCAATCGGAGGGGTTGCTTGTGAAGCGCAGTGGGTTGGGGACTTTTCGCAGATCTACACTTCCCGGACGTGACGACAACGTAGATCTATTATCAAAATGTCATCACCCTCACTGTGCAAAATGGCAAAATTCAAGTCTGTGACAATTATGATGAAATGGACCCACTTCGCGGCGGTGGCGTTTTCAAACTAATAACCACGAGAAGTGAGAAAAAACGAAAGAATGGCGGTTTCAGGAGTCGATGCTTTATAGGCCTTGTTCATTCTGAGTAACGGCCCCACGTCATCCTTGTTCCGTTTTGCACGATCGGAACAATGAATGCAAATATAACCAGGCCCGTACGTTCTCTGCACCAGCTTGCAAAATCAAATTGGACTGATCACGGTTTCGCCAAAATGGACGGTGTTCCCAGATTGAGCTTGTGATTCTTTGAGGGACTGACGATCTGTTTTCCATCATGGGATGTTGCGTCTGGCATCCAGTGTAAAACTTGTGGCAGGTCTGAGTGCAGACGAGCCTCTGCTGTGGGAACACCCTGATCCAGAACGGCCAAAGGAACCACAATACGCTCAACATATGGACTCCATCGGCGACCGCGACCTTGTCCTTTGGGAAACTCCAAACGGACTCAGAGGTCACCGACATGAGATTATCCCACAGCCTTGAGGATACAGATAGTCATGAGAACGAATACATTTACATTTCGACAGTATTTGATTTTTCCCGCGTAAAGTTCTCGGTTCATCTTGCTGTAAATGTGCCGCAGAATTAGAATTGATCCATCATTAATCCCCGCTCTACAATTCTTCCTCCCTTCAGTTTCGTGGGGAATACATCGATCGACGTGGACATAAAGAAATACTACTGCAGAGCTGGAATCAAGAGCATACAGGTAGGACGGCGGCTGCGTGGCGTTTAATGCTTTCTGACGCTCGAGAGCTCAAGAACTCTCTCCTGTTATTAGATCTTCCTGTAGGGGCAACTACTGTCGGCTCCATCAATCTAGCCATCAATTATTCATCCAGACATCCATTGTCTCTCCACTTATCCGGGGTCGGGTTGCCGTGGCGGCATCTGTGGCGAGTAGTACTATGGGATGAGTTGGAGAGCGTAGCTAAAGTTCGCCAATGGGGGCGTACTCGAGGCTCCGTCACATTTTTAAGGTCCTTTTCTTCATCATTTTGCTCAAATAATAATAATAATAATAATACGTTTAATTTATAATGCACTTTACATTTGGATCAAATCTCAAAGTGCTACAAAGTAAAAGCAGATAAAAAGACCAATAAAAAATAAAATAATAACTCTATTAAAACCTAACCAAAAAGCAGCAATGTTAATTAAAGTTATAGGTTCTGCTAAAAAGGAAAGTTTAAAGTCCTTTTTTAAATGTGTCAGTCGTCTGTGGAGCCCTCAGATGGTCAGGGAGGGCATTCCACAGACGAGGGGCAGAGCAGAACAGAAGGCCCGATCACCCATTGTGCTGAGTTTAGTCCGGGGAAGGAGGAGGCGGTATGAGTGGGTAGAACGGAGGGATCGTGTCGAGGTCAGTGGGGTGAAATTATCTTCTGTTCCCAGCAGTCGGGTCCAAATTAGATAAGATGAGAAGTTATTAATCCCTTAAAGGCAATTATAGTGGTCGAGCAGCACGCAACAGGAAGCACACGCTGAGAGAAGTAGATAATAAATGTATTTGTGGACACAAATGTGCTTATTCTTTCATGGTTAAATCTATCTATTCATTGGACATTATACAAATATTAGAAATCCAAATATTCAAGTAAATATGAGAGAGGAAGATCTTCAGGCACATTTGACTTTTAGATGCTAGAATCAGAGAGTTTGTGGAGATTCTCCTTGATAAACACTTGATCGATCGTCACTACAGCTTACTATTGGTTGTGTATTCATTCGCAAATGTTTCCTATTGCATGAAAATACCCAAAATACTAAAAACAATCATGAAAGAAATTGGTATAACAAGTTTCGACTGAATTAAATGGACCATTTCCGCAGACGTGGAGGAGCGCTCATCCTTCGAGCGTGACCGCGGTCCTAACCTCTGAGGAGCCGGCGTTACGTGACATGTTGACACACGGCTGATAACGTTATCCTTTGGGCTGGGGGGAGAGGATGGGGTCATGTTTGCTGTTCAGAGATCAGAAAAGAGGGAAAGTTTTAAAGATTAGAAGAAAAGAAGGCTGCCTGACCACCACTGTCAACATTTGTGTTTGTGTTAAACGTTTATAGCTGCAGAAGGTTTCGGCTTTGCTCTGTTTTTCTGCGTCTGACTTCTGGAGAACTTCCGCCAGGTTAAATAGATCCTGACTTGAATTATCTGCTGGACATGATTCACTGAGGAGGGTTAGCTGCAACCAAATTTGGTGCTGCAGGCGGGGGAGTGTGCATATCTGAGGTTTGAATCACCGCAGCCACGGAGAGAAAAAAACCTCCAGAGTGGGAAATGTCCACTTTGCTTCGCAGCGACTCGCCTCGTCTGTAATCTCAGTTTAAGGGGGAAGAGATTTAGTTAACCAGCTTCAGTTCTTCATTATAGGGCGGACAGTAGAGTCCCAACCTCCACCAGGGGAGGTCAATATCCCCACTATCACATGTAACATGCTACTGGAATATTACACCTATCAGCCATAACATTATAACCACCCACAGGTGAAATCAGATTCACATTGATTGTCTCGGTACCATGGCGCCCGTCAGTGGGTGGGATCAATGAGGCGGCAAGTGAACATTTAGTCTTGACGTTTTTGTGTCAGAAGTGGGGGGAAAAAATTCAGGTGCGTCATGGTTGTGGTATTTAGTTGATATTTTTGTTTTATTTTAAAGGTTAATGGTTTGGTTTTTTTTTATTGTTTCCTGTTTGACTTTGTGAGTTGTTTCTTTGTGTCCTCATTACACTTCCTGTCCTTTCTCTCCTCCCCTCTTTTCCTGTGTGTGTGTGTGTGTGTGTGTGTGTGTGTGTGTGTGTGTGTGTGTGTGTGTGTGTGTGTGTGTGTGTGTGTGTGTGTGTGTGTGTGTGTGTGGTCGAGAACGCACAGCTTTCGTGTTTCTCTCAGGGAGAGATGCGCTTCAATCCATCTCTCTGTGCGCAGAAACACGAGTTCTTTCCTAAAAAAACTCCCAGGGGATAAATCATCTCTGTGAACGCGAGGCTGAAGAGGTCGAGGGTCAGGAGGTCCGACCCCTGACCTCTCCTTCCCTTTGAAGGGTCGTGAAAGATGTAGAGCCGTGTTCTGCCAGGCTGAACGTGTATCATCTGAAAACACACATTCAAATAAAAAAAAAATAAAAAAAGGAAAAGATGCCGAATGCGATAGATTTTTATCGTAAACTTTGCCTCAGACCTTTCACCGAGGATCCACTGACTCCTGCCGTGTTTCCTCTTCTTCCAGCTTCACGGAACCATGAGGGTGGTGATGGAGCCTCTGCTCGGCGACATGCCTCTGATCGGAGCCCTGTCCGTCTTCTTCCTCAAGAAACCGGTGAGTACTTCGACCTTTGACCCCCACCTGGAGTATCTCCAGGTTCTTCATTTTAGTCCAGCTATCAGCAGCTTCAGAAGAGTCTCCAGTTGCTTTTTAAAGATTTCAGTGGAGATCCATGCCAGAGAGTACCAAGACCGGTAGTTTTGGTTTCTCTGTAGCATCTAGTGAGGAGGTCCGCTGAGACCGGTACCCATCCAGACCTCACGGTTGTTCTTCCTGCGCGCTATCTCGCCCAATTCCTCATGTATCAGTGCATTCTTCATCTCTGACTGCCCTCTTCCTCTTCCTTCCTGTCTCTCAGAACTCTTATCTCACAGATTCAGGCTTTGATTCTGCTGTGCAAACAAATGAGATTCTTCAAATGAAAATGAAAGAGTTCCTCTTTCTAAAAAAACAGAAGCTGTATTTTCAGCCTCCCTACTAATGACTGAAGTAACGACAGACGTATTCTCCCAATCCATCAGGATATGATATTTCCTCTGTTCTTCCGCGGATGGCTGTCATGATGGAATTATGATCGAGAGAAGAGCATCTTCTCATCTGTCAACCTCCTGCACCAGCAGCCCTCCAGGAAGTGTTTACTTGTTTACTCCTTATCTGGGTGGAGTTCTCTGCTGCTTGTTGTTAGATGAGCTGATGCTGGATCTTCTGCACACGCCCCCCCCCACCATGATCACAGGATAATTCTCTCATCCTGATGATCCCTTCTGTCATCTCAAATTCATCTGTTGTTTTAAGTTGGTCTTCATCGATCGTTCTCACTGTTCAAGATCGAACTTCCCAGCCTCCAACTGTCCCCCTGTCAGACCTCCAGACCACCTGCCCCCCTCTCTGCTTGCTTGCCAGACACGCCCCTCATCACCGGCGGCTGACTTCTTCCCTCTGCGGGAGAGGCGCTGGCACCGGTAGCGACCCCTCAGCAGGGGTCTTACCTCCTCTAGATTTCTGAGTTTGATTGATCGCCTGATTGATTGAAACGTAGTTTTATTTGACCGTATATGTTCATTATTTCTCCAAAATGCTTTGGGATCGACTCGGACCCCCCCCCCAGCAGAGATCCACAGGTGGATAGCGATCAATGGTTTTACCGCCATCTAATGATCCTCCGGAGGTTTGACTCCCTGTGAGAGTTTTTTGTACAGTATGTACCACTTAATCATATTAGACTGAATAAATATAGTTGACTCGATTGACAGACGCATCAGCACATTTAAATCTTGTCACTCAGGACCAACCAGTTTATCTTCGTGTCGTCTTCTACTCCTGCTGGCAACAAGAAGGTGAAGGTGAAGCTGAAGGTTACAGACGTTCAGTCTCACCATTAGGTTTCGGGGCATAAACTCGACTCACCTCGGTGGCATGCCTCACACAGACGGGGGACTTGAACACATAACCTGCTTCCTACTCCGGCTCTATCACAAAAGGAGACACTGTCTATTTTACGATGAAACTCTTCATCATCAAGTTACACACTTTTCATTATTTGGGTAGAAGCTGCACTCGCTCGCTCACTTTGGATTCATGAACATTTATTGTATTTTATTTGTTGACTTGACTGGCGATAATAAATACAGGCAGGGTCAGATTTGAATAAAATGAAACTGATGCACTGAACATAAGACATCTAGCCGATGCTGAGTTGCCGTCATTGTCTCAGGTTCGGATTTTGCTGAACACAACTGACAATATTTTGGAACTTTAAAACACATTATACCATCATGGAATGCCCTTCCTGACCATCTGAGGGCTCCACAGACGACTGACACATTTAAAAAAAGACTTAAAACTTTCCTTTTTATCAGAACCTATAACTTTTAATTAACATTGCTGCTTTTTGGTCAGATTTTTATATAGTTATTATTATATTTTTTATTGATGCTTTTATCTGCTTTTACCTTGTCGCACTTTGAGATTTGATGCGAATGTAAAGTGCGTTATAAATTAAATGTATTATTATTATTATTATTATTATTATTATTATACAATAGTCTTACACATTAAAAGGACACACAAAGCACAAAATACTATCCTGATTCGCGTGTATAAACAAAGAAACAATAGATAGGTGGGAACGTCATTTATCCTCAAAGGGGAAATGTTAACTTGAAATAAAAGTGGCTCAAGAACACGAAAAAATCCTCAGTGGCAATAAAAGATAAGAAGAAAAATCATGATAAATACCAGTGAGAATAGAAATATATTGTAAATTAACATCCATCCATGCATACCAAAGGGTTAAAAACAGGACGCAGTGGAAGTAACAAGGCTGTTCAGCATTTTGTATGTATTCTGACCTTTTGAAATGAATGTGTACCCTCCATCCTCGTCGCGCTGGTTTTCTCAAACCAGTTGTGTGACATTTTGAAGTGGAAATAAAACTTTGTAAGCCTCGTTCGTTCCATTATATGTTCTATGTTGGCTTTGCATAGGGACTTCAGGGCTCGTGGTTGGCTCTGAACTCCCGCTAGCTTTAGCCGCTCTTCTAACGTTAGCTTTTAACTTGCTATGTGCCTCGTGGTGATTAAATGTGAAGGGTGTGAATACATTTGTTGTGTCGAGCTTTTTCAGCGTTGTTCCTCAACAGCTTATTTTGTCCTTACTGGTGCTACAAATTGCGATTTGTTTTTTTCTTGTTTACTTGTGAGATGTTTGGAGCCGTGGTAGCTCATGCTTGGTGTGCGTGGACGAGTGCCACCAGCACGTAACCAGCCTCCAGAGAGACTGTTTTGCCGATTGCATCAAACTTGGCCTCCCGTTGCTTAAAGTGCAGATATACAGGCTACACATAGAGTGTATAATGTGAATATAGTTTATAAGAGTTTACAGACACAACACAGTAGACACAATAGACCATACAAAACAACAACAGCTAGACTAGAAAACAACCACTGATGACCATGAAGGAGGTCATTAGTCACTGTTTGCTTTGCAAAACTTCACAACTCAATGTTCTTAGACCTCCTGCCCTTTAAAACTATTTCTGATGGCAGGGCATTCCAAGTCTGCGGGCCCTTATCAAAAAAGAGGACTGAATAAATGTTCTATGTTTTGCGGATTTATGGTCTCCACTAACTGCTGGCTCCTCTGCTGTTATATTTAGAATATTTTGACCAACTGGTTCTGGGTGGACACAAAGTTTTGGCTTGTTAAGATGACCCCCAACTCCGTCCCTATTTAAGCAGGGGTTATCGTCTTGTTTCTAGCCCAGGAAGAACAACACAACTTTGATTCAACAAATGGGCACTTTGGTTCCAGTTAAGCACCTGTTTTTAGGAGCTAGGGCCAGTTCTTCCATGTTGGAAAGAACCGGTTCCAAATTAGGCCCTACCCCAGCATCTGCTCAGGAACCGCTTTGGTGGAAAAAGGCTGTGTGTGACCGACGACGCCATGCTGCCCTGCTGGGTTTATCATCTTGAAACGAGCTAAATATCCCTCCAATGCTGTAAGAAGACAATAGAACCATCGTCAGAGAATCTGTGAAAACAGCACAAGATGTTTAAACAGTGACATTTGATAAATATTGATAGGTGTATTAAACAGGAACTGATTAACAAGCTGATTAATCACGAAGGTAAACTTCAGGAAAAATCAACACCAGGCTTAAGAGTCACTCGATCCTCTAACCAAACAAAGTCCATTTGAGGGAAAGTAAATAGAGTGAAATTATGAGTCAGCCCAGCAGTGTTTGGAATGTTGCTTCACACATGAGCTCTAGGACTCTCATGAACTTCTCTCTCCTCACCAACTTCGTTATTGAAAGGGAGATACATAAGAGGCATCCCAATGAAATGCCCGAAGCTGCTTTCGTAGCGAAGGAGCAGCAGGTCCACCTCCGGGTCCTATAGCCCAGCCACCCAGCCACCCCAGTTCCACGATGGAACTTATTTCTGCCGCTTATATCCGTGACCTAATTCTGCCGGTCACTATATTCACCAGAACCACGGAGACTTACAGGTTTCTGTCTGGGGCTTCCAGGATTTGGGCGCCTGCCAGATAGTGAAGAAGTTTTGAAAGTTACTGTTTTGCTTCAGGCTCCTTTGTTTGCACTTCTCTTCTCTGATGCCAACCCTGTCGTCATTCCTTCAGCATGCTTTCTATCATCAGGCTTTGATTTGGGCGGCACTCCATCGACAGTTCATTAATTGGACTTCTAAACTCGTGGACAAATAGCGTAATCTTTGAGGGTCCGAGGAATGCCACAAACAATGTGGTTCCTGCTGCTCCGTTTTCCCGTCTCTCTGTTGGTCCATCTTAAACCTGCTGTTTATCTCCTTCTTAATCAACCACAGCCGGCTTCCTAACAGGTTGGTGCACCCCCTTACCTTGACGGCCTTTCAAATGATCCCATAGGAGACCAATGGTCATGGGTTCTCTGAGATCACCCAGAATTCATGACCATGGAGGCACCGATTCCCTGTATGATTGTAACAAGTTTTACAAAAACTACCCGCATGTTTTAGTTGTGGAGCTTAGATGTTTAGTCACTTTGGTGCATCTATATTCCTACTTGCGCATTGTGATTCAGTTGTGGCAACCGTATCCAGCATCTAAGACCTTTTTCATAACCTTTTCCAAATGTGTTTTTTATTCTCACGCACTCTTTTCTCTGCCTCCTCTCATTCACACAACCCTCAATCATATGTTTTCAAACAAACACTCTGCCATCCGGCCTTTCCACGCCCACATACATGTCAACCTTGACAGCTGGCCCTCTGCTCACGCTCCTTTTATGGTCGGTGGACTGGCGTTATTTTGAGCTGTGTGCCCCCCCCCCCCTCTATGAGCCTGGTGATTGTCATGTGAAACAGACAATACGATTGAGCGCTGGCCGGGACTCGCTCCAGGTTCACTGCTGGCAGGCTGGGATTAAAAAGATTCTCATGCATCTCAATTTGAACTGATTTGTTTGCGCTTTGATGGTCAAATTTTCCTGATTATCCGGAGACAGAGCCTCAGCATCTCAACCCGTCTCCCTCAGATCGGCTTCCTTTACAGACCTCAACTCTTACGGGACTCTTCCTCCATATTTTCTGTAGTCTTTGTCTGTAAAAGGACTTTTGCTGGATGAAGAGTTGTAACTGCACTACTTTGTACACTACACATACTTTTAGTACGCCTCCCGTTACCGGTTTTACCAGCCCTCTTTGAAAGACTAGCCTATTACTCTTTATTCGGAACTAACGCCTATTCCCCATCGAAGAGCGGTGATTCACCATACGTGAGACGTTACGACAAAACAAGACAAACAAAGGTGGAAAATAAAAGGAAGTAACATTTACAAACGGTGTAGTAGTTTGTGTTCCACGCCCCCCAGCGAGTGAGTCCGAGAACAGAGCAGAGCAGATGATGGCAGTAGATGCTGGTGTGTTGGGCCTGGATCATGCCACAAGACCCCCAATGGTGTACAGGGCCCCCTACAGCGTCCAACAGAAGCCAGATAGTCTAGTCGGTCCCCCAAGTTGCAGGAAAACCCGAGGCACAGCCAACAGCACCAGAGGGCCCAAACAAACCCAGGGACCAGGAACGAACCCCACTAGCGCCACCAATCTCGGAGGTTGGAACTTTCACACTTTACAGATCTTTTTTCTGGTGGGTAACAAACTCCTCTTGGTATTTTTCCTCCAACTTTAGGTTGAAGCATGAGTTGTTGTTTCTAATATTTGTCCTCATCCAACAAAATCCCAGTTCTGTACTTCGTAGTGGCCCTACAGTTGTGCATCTCATCTCAGACTCATTTTGACTTCACACACTCACGTTACACCATGATAGGAGGATATTGTGGTCGACCCACATCAGCACAAACTGAGTTTATCCAGAGGAGGGGCCATCTTTGTCATCCGATCTCTTGATTTTTGCCACAGTAGAATGTCTTTACCGTACTTCGCTCACAATTGTGTCCAGCCTGTTTAGTTTTTTCGACATTTCTTAATCGTTCACATCCAAAAGATTGTGTTGTAGAAGCTAAGCCAATGCGTAAAACCTCTGAGGTGTTGCACCGGGAAAACCCAAAGACGCGCCATGAGTCGATGTGAACCCATGTTATGAATCACAATCAGAGACGTACCTCCAGTTGAGTATTCCGTCAATTTATTGCCTATGTCCATCGATTTCTGGATGGCCCCCACTATTTATAGGTTGACTGCTTTGACATTACAATATTGACAATAAATCAAACATTTATTTTGACTCCTACGGATACAGATAAGAATTTATTTCCCCCACCCATAGATGGCTGCGTAGAAATGTGTTTAAGTCATTTCTGACTCTCTTCTGTATCTTCACTGTCAAACAGGAGAGCTTAGACACTTTTTCTTTTTTATTGCTAGGTGTTTTTAGTGACAGGCAACATTTTAACTAATTTCACAACATGTTATTTATGCACTTAGTATATGTTTCAAGCACTAAAAGAATTTGTCCACAGGAATTAAAGGTGTGTTCTCACAAACGTAAAATTTGGGACTCAGCTTTGCATGTTTTGGGTTAAATGATGTCATAACACGCTGGTCCAGGAGGAATGAGAGCGCGTCTTACAAAAAGCTGATGTTGTCCACTACATTTAGATATGTGGACTTTCTGCTCCGCCTTTAAAGTGGGTTTCTAACCCAAGGCTTTGTGAACTCTTACCAGTGCAGGTTTTGTAGCAGAGTTGGAGTAAACTGCAGGTGAGTCAGTGGAGGGTGTGCCAGGTATGTTTGCAGTGACTTGACGTGGTTTATTCCTCTTCTGGTGGCTGAATGTTGAACACGCCCGTGGCAAAAACTCTATGACATAATGTTTCAAAGCCGCCTCTTTGTCATTATCTGGTTCCTCAGGTAACGCAGATTCATCTCGATGCATGTGAGCCTCAGAATTAAGTTAGAAATCTAGGCTAAGCTCCTGTTCTATGAGGAAAACGAAGTGTGTTTGAATTTCATTATCTACGCAAACTCGTATTCCAGATAACTACATGGAATGTCAACAGATACGGACTTAACGTGGGACCACACGAGCCTTATGGATAGGAGAGCCTTATGATAGTTTGACCCTCATCATGTGACTCCTTGACCCTGAAAACGCCAAGAATCTGGAGTCACATTGGTATGATAATAATAATAATAATAATAATACATTTAATTTATAATGATGGGTCTTGATTGTTTCTCAAGAAACACAATATTCCACTTATTTTCCTTCATGGTCTTCCTCAGTGACTGTTGAAGATACATCGAAGATCTGAGGCTGGAAGTAGATGAACAAAGATCTGCCTTTCCCCTCCAGTATTTTAAAGTCTGTTAAAAAGGCTTTAAAAGTGAAAAGTATGAATGTGTAGAATAGAACGCCATTATTGTCACTATACAATGCAATTAAGGAGCTATACGTGAAGGTGCCCTAGGCCTAAGTGGAGGTAAATGCATGAAATGTTGTTTGAAGAAATTTGAATATTTGGAGAAATGTGACTATTGGCTAGAAGCTAAGCTGCATTTCTTCATTTCTGGCGGGGAGCTAAACTACATAGCTTCATTAGCGGCTGAAAGTTGACTTACTTTGTCCAAAAACACACTGAAGAAAAGGAAAATGATGGTTTGACTCCAAGGCTGCAGTTGTGGACTCGGCACCATTTCCCCATGGTTCGGGTTAGGGTATAAGTTTGGGTGTTATAAGTTTAACAGACTTAATAAAAGGTTGGTCCTTAATCTAGTGTTTACTCACAAATACAGGACTTTAGTCTTCTCACCTTGCTTTGCTCTTCAGTTTTTTCACCTCTGGTCTCTTGCCAGAACCTCTAGATCCTGGGCGCCCGCAGTACTAATTTAGGTACTCCTACTCTATTCTATTCCCTCTGATGGGTCCGTACAGGTGTCAATCAAGGGAATTGACCAGTTTTATTTATTGACAGATTAATGAAGTTCCTTTATTTCCCGTAATTAAGATTAGGTGTTACCTCCTCTACTGTCGGGTTGTTGTTGTCCGTCTTTTGACTCCTCACTGCCACCTGCTGGATGTACCAGCAGAAATGACGCTGGTGCGTTTCAAATCCTTTGAAGTGTTCATAATTGAAACGCAACTACTTTTGTACATAACTGGACTATAAATTAGCCTAAATGTCCACAAACATCAACATAAGCCCCGCCTCTTTCTGTTTTTCCCTCTCTCCCATCCACCTCCATTACTTATGCTCTCCAGAGGAGAATAATGCAGAGTCTTATGAGAACGCCGCCTTTTGGAGGTGATCAGATCCGGAGCCGTACAGAACCTGGTGCACGTCTCACCAGAACCGGTGCAGTGACAGGAAGGGTGTGACGCCACACAGCATCTCACTTTCACCTTTCTCTTTTGTGTCTGTTTGTGATGAGAGATTTCAGCGGGACTTCCCCAGATTAGAATAAATAAATAGAAGCAGACGTTCTGTGAGAAAGTCCCAAATCTTGGGAATCAATCAAAGAACAAATATTTCTCTGAAAGCGAGTACCAGAGCCTCGGCACACACTTCCTGTTTGACGGTAAAACCCAATCAGCCCTGCTGCATCGGCTATCGGGTCGATCTAATCAGAGCCGGGCTCCTCAGCGTCTGCTGAGTCATGACGGCGTCGGACAGGAACAACCTCCAGGGAGCACTCTTGACTTTTACCGAGTGAAAACTACTACTTTTTATTTTAATTTATATTAAATCTCTAATGAAGATCTCGTTTCTTCTCCTCTTCAGCTGCTGGACATTAATTGGACCGGACTCACAAACATGCTGGACATTCCTGGTGTTAAGTAAGTAACTGCATGTCACGGTGGTGTGTGTGTGTGTTCAGATCCCGTCTGTGTGTGTGTGTGTGCACGTGGGTGTGTGTGTGTGTGTGTGTGTACGTGTGTGTGTTCAGATCCCGTCTGTATGTGTGTGTGTGTGCACGTGGGCGTGGGTTCACGCGTGTGCACATGTGTGTGTGTGTGTTCAGATCCTGTCTGTGTGTGTGTGTGCACATGAGTGGGTGTGTGTGTGCACGTGAGTGTGTGTGTCTTTACTCATTCCTCTTCAAACGCCCTTAATAGTTCTCTCTCAATCATTTGAGTTGACGATCAGTTGTCACCGGAAACAGTCCCGTTAAATCACATACGCTGATCGGCCATTTCATTATAACCACTGCCTGCTGAAGTCACATGGCAGTGTTGATCTGGTTACCACGGTACCAGAGCAAGAAAAGTTGACTAGTGTAAGGGTCTGAGAGACAAGGACCGGTTTTATGGCTGGTTGATGGTCCCTGACTCACAGTTTGAGGAACGCAGAAACCAGTTCAAGGTCTTCACTCGGCCTCCAAATTCCCCAGATCTCAATCCAGTCCAGCATCTGCAGGATGATCTGGAGAAACGAGTCCGATCCCCGGAGGCCCAGACCTTGTTACGTCTTTGTTTACAGCCCACCGAAATGATAAACTTAGCAGATTTTATTTTACAGTGCATGTCTTGTTTCGACTCTCCCGAAATGCAAAATAAAAATCCTAAGTGCTGAAGTCACTTTACAAATACTTATATACACTATATGTATTTATGTACTACATATACACTATATGTATTTATGTATTACATATACACTAAATGTATTTATGTATTACATATACACTATATGTATTTATGTATTACATATACACTATATGTATTTATGTATTACATATATACTATATGTATTTATGTATTACATATACACTATATGTATTTATGTATTTATGTATTACATATACACTATATGTATTTATGTATTTATGTATTACATATACACTATATGTATTTATGTATTACATATACACTAAATGTATTTATGTATTACATATACACTAAATGTATTTATGCATTACATATACACTATATGTATTTATGTATTTATGTATTACATATACACTATATGTATTTATGTATTACATATATACTATATGTATTTATGTATTACATATATACTATATGTATTTATGTATTACATATAAACTATATGTATTTATGTATTTATGTATTACATATACACTATATGTATTTATGTATTTATGTATTACATATACACTATATGTATTTATGTATTACATATACACTATATGTATTTATGTATTACATATACACTATATGTATTTATGTATTTATGTATTACATATATACTATATGTATTTATGTATTATATATACACTATATGTATTTATGTTTTACATATACACTATATGTATTTATGTATTTATGTTTTACATATACACTATATGTATTTATGTATTTATGTATTACATATACACTATATGTATTTATGTATTACATATACACTATATGTATTTATGTATTTATGTATTACATATATACTATATGTATTTATGTATTACATATACACTATATGTATTTATGTATTTATGTATTACATATACACTATATGTATTTATGTATTTATGTATTACATATACACTATATGTATTTATGTATTTATGTATTACATATACACTATATGTATTTATGTATTTATGTATTACATATACACTATATGTATTTATGTATTACATATACACTATATGTATTTATGTATCGCTCCAAAGATTCCTAGAACACGATGTTTCTTCTTCTTCTATCGCACATAAAGCTACTAGATTCCCGTTGAGACGTGAATCAGAGGTCGACCCCCCGACATCACTGGAGTGTTTGTGTAAATCATACAGTAGAGGATGGAAGTACCTGCTTCTCCAGAACGTTTCTTTACAGGTTCTGTTAAAGTCCTCCTCAGAAAATCTCACATTTGATGACTCCTCACTCTGAACCGTAGGAAAACTAAAAACAATAAAAGAAAAGAAAAGCAGAGCACTCAGCGCCCTTCAGAGGGTCCAGAATCCCATCCTTCCCGTCTGTGTGATGACAAGAATCAAGCCGGTTCCCTTTGGGGAAGACCGGCCCGGTCCTTCGGCTCCTTCTGCAGAAACCATAAACGCTAAGCACCGGATCACAGGATGGATTACCATCTTTTATGTTTCCTCACTTAGCGCCGGTATTTATAGCAACAGGATTATGAACGGGGGGGGGGGCTCCAGACGTGGATATGATGAGAGGAGGATATGAGAGAGAGAGAGAGAGAGATTCTTTTAGGTCAGCGGCCCACCTTGAGGACGACACGTCAGAACCCTCTCCAGAATGAAAGACTGTTTCTGTCATTTTCAGTTCTGCAGTGTTCTTTAGGAAACTTCAAGTCGTTTACTTTTCCACAGAATCTTTCTCCGATATTTCCCACGATTCGGCAAAATGTCTCCAACATCACGATTTTACAGTATATATTCAGTCAAAAACAAAACAAACACCGTCTCAGTAACGTGATGCTGATGCTGACGACTCCACACCGATCTCACAGATGTTACTTTAATCATGATAACGAGAGGATTCACACAGAACCTGGTGATAGTTACCAGATGCTCCTTTCATCTTGTCCATCTCATTTTCAGCCTGGTCCTCTGGAGTCGAGTGAATTTGATTTATGTAGCAGAAAATCAAAACAAGATTAGATCTAAGGACGTCTTTGTATTTGCATTTTGGGTTTGTTTTGATTTGTGATTGACACTAATACGAATGAAATAAGACAATAAGTTCATGCGTTTTGAATCCAGATTAAAAAAACATAAATGAGAGAAGAAGTCGTCAAGTAACGGAATAGAAAGATGAAAGAAACCAAAAGAACAAAATGAATTAATAATTAAATTTAAAGGAAAAAAGACCCCCGAAAAATCTGTGAATATATACTTCAGGGGTATATATATATATCTATATATAAATACATATATACCTACACACACATATATATATATATATATATATATATATATATATATATATATATATATATATATATATATATATATATACTTACATATATACTTACATATATGTATGTGTGTGTGTGTGTGTGTGTGTGTGTGTGTATGTATGTGTATATATGTATGTATGTGTATATATGTATATGTATGTACATATTAAATATATATGTATCTATGTATATATATAGTATGTAATTATGTATGTATATATATATACATACATAAAACATTCTGGGACACAGAAACATTCTGGGACACAGTAACGTTCTGGGACACAGTAACGTTCTGGGACACAGTAACGTTCTGGGACACAGTAACATTCTGGGACACAGTAACATTCTGGGACACAGTAACATTCTGGGACACAGTAACGTTCTGGGACAGAGTAACGTTCTGGGACACAGTAACATTCTGGGACACAGAAACATTCTGGGACACAGTAACATTCTGGGACACAGTAACGTTCTGGGACACAGAAACGTTCTGGGACACAGTAACGTTCTGGGACACAGAAACGTTCTGGGACACAGTAACGTTCTGGGACACAGTAACGTTCTGGGACACAGTAACGTTCTGGGACACAGTAACGTTCTGGGACACAGTAACGTTCTGGGACACAGAAACATTCTGTGACACAGAAACATTCTGTGACACAGAAACATTCTGTGACACAGAAACATTCTGGGACACAGTAACATTCTGGGACACAGTAACGTTCTGGGACACAGTAACGTTCTGGGACACAGTAACGTTCTGGGACACAGTAACGTTCTGGGACACAGTAACTGTTGGAGAATAGGAATATCCCACCACAAAGCCATTCCAGTACGACATTCCAAGTCCCTGTTTGTTGTCAGCAGAGAAACTGGCCCTAGTTTCCAGACTCCACCCTGAGAAATGTGGCTCTCCTCGTTAAACGAGTTTTGGGAAAATAGCAGGGCGTGAGTGCGCCTGGTTTTGAAGACCTACCCTCAGCACACCCTCCTCTTCCTCCCTCTCGCTCTCTCTCTCTCTCTCACTCTCTCACTCTCTCCTGTGTGTCCTGAGACGACTGAGGTCACCCTCTGCTCTAACTTTGCACTGGAATGTCTTGTTAAAACTGACCAAGGATCAGTTCTCTCAGGAAGAAGGTGTTCCAGGGGGAAAGCTGTGGTGCTGGGTCTCAGTGTGGGACACAGCTGCCCTCTAGTGGCGAAGAGGTGAAACACAGTGATGTTTTGGAATACTATTTTTTTTTTTCAATATTACAAGATCTGGAAACTGGAAGCTTGAGACAGATATGCATGCACTATATTATTAACTGTGTATGTATGTATATATACATGTATATGTGTGTGTATACATGTATATACATGTACATGTGTGTATCTATATATGTACATGTGTGTATATGTGTGTATCTATATATGTGTATATGTGTGTATCTATATATGTGTATGTGTGTATCTATATATGTGTATGTGTGTGTATACATGTACTTGTGTGTATATGTGTATCTATATATGTGTATATGTGTGTATCTATATATGTGTATGTGTGTGTATACATGTATATACATGTACATGTGTGTATCTATATATGTGTATGAGTGTATCTATATATGTGTATGTGTGTGTATACATGTACATATGTGTACATGTGTGTATCTATATATGTGCTGACGGGGGAAGTCAGAATAGCGGTGACTACCTTCATACGATGGTACCAGATGTCTGGGTCAGAACACCTCTAGAAAAAAAGGCTGCTTTCACAATATGAGGCATTTGGTTATAATGTTATGGCTGACTTTAAAATCCATTCCCAGCACAAATAAGATGATCTGCCCCGTTTTTTATTGTAGCATTAAAACAAACCTCTGTTTTTTTTTTAAAAATGGATGAATTTAATGAATCTCTACTCCTCGTCTCCTTCCTCCCTCTCTCCTCATCTTCCCCCCTCACCCGTCCGTCTCAGTGGTTTGTGCGACAGCGTCATCCAGGACATCATCTGCAGCTACCTGGTCCTTCCCAACCGCATCAACATCCCTCTGGTGGGCGAGGCCCACCTGGCCCAGCTCCGCTTCCCGGTGCCGAAGGTGACCGCACACAAACAAAGTTTCAAAGTTTAAATTTAAGGGTTTTTTCTTTTAATCGGCGGAAGAAGTGGAAGAAGAAAAGTTCCAGAGATACTTCTGAAGATTCCACAGACCCAAATGATCTACATAGGTTCTGGTCTGTATCGTCTCCTCAGGGCGTCCTGAGGATCCACTTCATCGAGGCCCAGGACCTGCTGGGCAAAGACAAGTTCCTCGGAGGGCTGATCAAAGGGAAGTCGGACCCCTACGGCGTCATCCGGATCGGGAACGAGCTCTTCCAGAGCAAAGTCATCCACGAGACCGTCAACCCCAAGTGGAACGAGGTGTACGAGGTGAGCCAACGAAGAATCCCCCCCCCCCCAGTGGACATATGTTGAATTGTTTTGTAGCCAGAATCCCATTTCTAGCACATTTTGGGTCCACTGGCTATCCATCTGGGCCTAATTGTGAGTCCTCCTGGTTCTGTCCCGCAAAAACCGTCTAGAATAACATGAACGTTATGGAAAACAGTTTTGGAGAAAATGTTTGATGGGAAATACGCAACAATAAAAGAGTTTTGCTTCATTTTTGAGTTTGTTGAGGAGCCTTCAAATGGCCTTAAATGCGTTTACGCCCAAACAGGAGGTGAATTCAAGCTCGTATTTAAGCGTAAAATCCTACTGACTTGTGTTTCCAGGTGCTGATATACGATCACTCTGGACAGAATGTGGAGATTGAGCTTTATGATGAAGATACCGATAAAGACGACTTCCTGGGAAGGTATGGCTCCTTCCATAAAAACACACCGACCGTAGAACTGAAACCTGCTTTAACTCCACCCTGCTCCGTTTCCGCACAAATGCTACATTTCTGTTCGCTTACGACAAAGTTTTTGAAATATTTCGCACGAGTAAAATCTCGTTAGAGAAATTAGAGATCGCCGCCGGGAAATTTATTTTTGATGTGATCAGTGGTCGACCCATCAGCCTCCATATGGCCGATTCTGTGCTTATTACACGTAGCACGCGTGATGGTACACCTAGCACGCACGCACGCACCAAGCATTATTCACGTTAGCTACAAACATCACACCAGCCTGGAAATGTTTCCTCGTGAATGAAGAAGAAACACAAAGTACGCAAATGAGCCGCGGAGGAACAACCACGTAAAAACCTTCAGGACGACGAGCAGAGGGGCTAACGTTAGCAGAGCGGCTAAAGCTAGCGAGAGCGCAGAGCCACTTACCAGCTAGCTGTATGTCGGATACGCATGCGATCAATTATTAGTTATGAAACGTTCTAGACTGGCGCCTAAATATGAAGACATTCTTGACATAAAGATGAAGTTCTGTTTGTTCTTCAGTCTGATGATCGACTTGGCCGAACTCCAGAAGGAACGGAAGGTGGATGAGGTAATAGAACCCAGACACAAGATCAGAACATTTGAATATGATGAAGTCTTTGCTCCCGAGTCAGGGTTTTACCACAGGTTGAGAATCTACTAGCGGTGGCGGGCGGCGCCGCTCAGCGTGTGACGGGTCGGAGGCTCGCCACAGGCCTGGAGGAGAACTTCTGGATGTCAGGAGGACATGCAGAAGTTCTCAGACCTGACTCTGCTCTGCTGTGTCCGTTTGTCTCGCTGTCTTCAGTGGTTCGTCATGGAGGACGTGAGCACAGGGAAGATTCACCTCAGGCTGGAGTGGCTGTCTCTGCTGCACACCCCTGAGAAGCTGGACCAGGTACAGAACCAGGGCTTTAAAGTTGATGGATATATTTATCCTCCGGGTATAAACGGGTCAAATTCAGCCGAAGAACGTTGTTTCCGTTTCCCGTCGCAGGCCCTGATGAGCATCAAAGCCGAACGCGGTCAGGCCAACGACGGCCTGTCGGCCGCTCTCCTCGTCGTCTTCCTGGACTCAGCCAGAAACTTGCCTGTAAGTCAGTCTGATCCAACTTCCCAGCATGCACCTGCACTTATCTTCAGCTCAACAAACACAACTATAGAAATTCATCAAGCCAAAGTGAAGAAGACGGGGGGTTCTGCTGCTTCTAGGGGAAATGGACCCGCCTTTAATTATGTTACCCTTCATTTATCAGTTTACCTTTTTTAAACATCAAAACTTTTTTGTTTTTTTTTCAGCTCTGTTGAAGAAAACATTCCATTGTTTTTAACTTTGAGCATAAATGAGCCTCTAGAGTTTATTTCTATCATTTCTATCATACAGTTTAAACCTCCATTGTTGAATAAATAGGACTTCTTTTTGCAGAATCAGGAGATTCTCCCGGTCCTTTAAAACAATCTTTCTCTGGTTTTGACGTGTTCCTCATCCTCAGTTTCCATCTTCTCTTCTTATTCTGAGCTTCTCCTCCGTTCTCTTCATCTCAGGTTAAATATAACATATACGTGTATAAATGTTACATAGAATAATAACAGAGAACAATCCATGTTGTTTGAAGTGAAACAAAAGCATAATCTACTTATTTATCTGTTTTGTCCTTAGAAAAAAAGAAGTCTATTATTGTTTATTACTTTTAAATATATTTTATTATCATTATTTTATCTAACACCTCTCATAACATATTAATACCACCTCTATTGTAGCATTAATACTATTAGTGATAACGACGATGAATCATTATTCTTACTATTAATATTAATGATAAATGTGAATTATTGTGTATAATGTTCTTATAATGTTTTTAATCATTATATGTCTCTGTATAATAATAGTAATTATAAAGTTATTGTGAGCTACAGACATAATTAGTTGACACAGGTGTTCGTTGCACCTCTGTTGCTACCTCCACTGCCATAAGATGCCGTTTCACTTTAACATTTAACATTTCGACTTTTCTCTCGAAATGTAATATAAAAACAAAAAAACACCTTCCACCTCTCCTTTTTGTTTTTCTACTGCCTGACTCCTCCGTAGGCCCAGCGTTTCCAATATTCAAACCAATCCTAACATTTTTCTGATCATAAGTCTGACTTGTTTTCTGGTAAGTAATATTTGTTTTTGAAGAAAAAAACACCAAAGCCCCTTCAAGCATTATTATTTTCTTCTCATAAATAACTTTGTCACTACTCTGTAGTCTCACATTCCTCTTTTCAGCCTCTTCTTCTCCTTCTTCCTCCTCCTCTGTTGTCTTCCTCGCCTCCTCCCCCTCTGTAGAGCGTCTTTGAGGGGAACTTGGGCTCTGGCTGCTTGAAAGAGCGGCGGGCGGCGGGCCTGGTGTTCTGCGAGAACACGGCCTCGCTCTATAGGACCTTATTTGTGAGTCCGCTGGCTCTTTTCTGCTTCCTAGACTAGTTTGGCCAATGCCAAGGTGTGAGTACCTCCCTCCCCTCCAGGTCACGACCCCTTCCTCTAGGGAGGGGTTGGCCTAATGCGCATGAAGCCCGACTGGTGCATGAGTTCGGTTCCTTAATACGATAAGAATGTTGGGTCGAAGCTGAGGAACAGGACAGAAAATGTGACCAGAGCAAACAACAACAACAACAACGACGACGATGACGAGGGTTCATGTTTCAGGAACATCAAAAATATCCTCCCTCCATTACTGTCGTCTCACTTAAAGGTCCGGTCCGTGCGATTTAGCGATGAAGTTCCAGATCGCAACCGAAGAATACAGAAAAGAATCTTCATCATCCTGTCAAGTGATGAGCGTTTAGTTTGACCATGTGTGAGTTCATCAAAGGGCGATTTAAGGTTAACCAATTATCCAACGTCACATAGTACAGACGCACCGATCACCGATTTTTATGAAGTCTGACTGGCCGATAAGGATTTTGGCCGATTCCTTATTTATTCATTTTTAACTTTAAAGTTGTAAAATCAGAATGAGTTGTGTATTTGAAGCGCTCTTATTTTGAAGGATACAGTGGATGAAAGGCTGGTCGGCATTGTGTATGTATTCTATCCTGTTGAGATTATATGTTGGTTTTGTTCGGGGACTTCAGGGCTCGTGGTTGGCTCTTCGCTGTCGCTAGCTTTAGCCGCTCTGCTAGCGTTAGCCGCTCTGCTAACGTTAGCTTCTTGAAACTAAGCTATTTTCCTCGGGTTGATTCATTCTAGAGTTCTATAGAGTTTGTTGTGCCGAACGTTTTCGGGGTTGTTCCTCCGCAGCGTCTTTTGTCCTTACTGGTTTTATAAATCGCGATCTTTAATCTACCGCCGTGCCGAACTTCACAATCCATTCATTCTAAGAGATTCTCCTGAATCCCACACACTGGACCTTTAAGAGTTCTGGAACCTCACAGAACTGTTTGCCTTCACTGCTGAAAGCCTGAGCCAAGGTTTTGGGTTTTAAAACCTCCTTCCTGTCATCATCCTGTCGGTTTGCTGCATCTCCCTGCACTTGATGATTGATTGACATGAACTTGTTCGATCGGGTCTCACTTCAGAACCAGGAAGGGAACAAAGGATGAACGAGAGGTAAAAGTGAGGTCATAATAGGAAACACTGTCACATCCAATCACGGTTGAACAGCGTTTATTGATGACATCATCGATGACATCATTCTGAGAAGGTCAGGATTCATATCCTGGGTAGAGCGGGAGGATATCATCCGATGATGAAGATGAAAACACGAGCGTGACCTCAACACCAGGCTCTTGTGTCGCCGCTCAGTCACAATGAATCAGGAGCTTTGATGTCACTGGACTCATTTCACTTTAAACAAATACCAGAATATATAAAAACAATCTCCTCTTCCTCTTCTTCATTCACTCTCCATGTCATCTAATGCTGTTGTATTTTCAGACTCTGGTTCGCGGCAGATATCGGTGCTAATAAAAACACAATGCACCGAAAAAAAGGTGCATTTCACAAGTGATTTATTTTGTTGAATTACTCAACTTCCTTTTTCTCACTGAAGATTTAATTGATACTGGATTTATTCTTTTATTGAGTCGTAACTTCTGTTTACGAGGACATAAAACCCATAAATGAAAAATCAGTCACTGTTTATGCACCGTCGTGACATTAGAAGGTTAAATGAAGTTTAATTATAATAATAATAATAATAATTATAATCCTAGATCCTTCGTGTTGATGCGATAATCCAAAAAAGTGTTTCATGGATCACTGGTCAAATTTTCTACCCACAGAAAACCTCAGAGCGAGGAAGAACTGGATTGATTTTGGCTCAGTTGTATATTTCCAACACTAGTGGGAGCTTTATCTACAGAAAAATATTGATTTTAAAGCCAGGATTTTTCAACTGTTTGCCCAGAAGAATGGACTGGAGGAGATTTATCTCGTTTATGTCGTAACTGACTCAGAGAGAAGTTCCTCTTTTATCCACCAGTAGGAGCTGTTTCCACAAAAAACTCCTAACTTCCTAACTTTTGGTTTGATTCAGTCCAAATTTATCTCAGAGGAATTTAATGTGTCAGAAAAGTTTCTAAGACATGGTTAAATGTATTTATCGTCATTACTGACTCACTATGGGATCTGATCCTAGAGCAGACTGCTGACTGGGATCTGATCCTAGAGCAGACTGCTGACTGGGATCTGATCCTAGAGCAGACTGCTGACTGGGATTTGATCCTAGAGCAGACTGCTGACTGGGATCTGATCCTAGAGCAGACTGCTGACTGGGATCTGATCCTAGAGCAGACTGCTGATTGGGATCTGATCCTAGAGCAGACTGCTGACGTCATGGAAACAGTTAGGTTGAGTGATTATGGGATCTGATCCTAGAGCAGACTGCTGACGTCCTGCAAACAGTTAGGTTGAGTGAATATGGGATCTGATCCTAGAGCAGACTGCTGACTGGGATCTGATCCTAGAGCAGACTGCTGACGTCATGGAAACAGTTAGGTTGAATGAATATGGGATCTGATCCTAGAGCAGACTGCTGACTGGGATCTGATCCTAGAGCAGACTGCTGACGTCATGGAAACAGTTAGGTTGAGTGAATATGGGATCTGATCCTAGAGCAGACTGCTGACGTCATGGAAACAGTTAGGTTGAGTGAATATGGGATCTGATCCTAGAGCAGACTGCTGACTGGGATATGATCCTAGAGCAGACTGCTGACTGGGATCTGATCCTAGAGCAGACTGCTGACGTCATGGAAACAGTTGGGTTGAGTGAATATGGACCGTTTGAGATTATTAAGGAGTCACATTTTTATTTGAGGAGTTCAATTAGGTGGATTTCTGGTACAACGCAGGAGATTGGGGGTTTTCCAGGGAAATACACCCTTCTGTCAGGAACGACGGCGTAGGCCGAGTTTATCACGAGGACCCCGACCCTCGTTTGGATTTAAATGGACGTAACTCAAGCGAACGCCGTCATCAGAGAGACGATGACTGACTTTTCATTTTGGGGTGAACTGCTCCTTTAACACACAAAAAAACCTTTGAATACTTCAGAATCGGCGAGTCATCGTTCTAAAAACCAGTATCTGCCTCAGGAACCCGGTTCTGGTGAGATCCTAGCTCTGACCTCACGTGCCTCATGTTGATTTTGGGGAATGTGGCTAACCATGTGATCATCCATGTTGTCTCTCTGTCTCATTGTGGTGATGATGCCTCTGGTCCTTGTGTCTTCCTCCTCTTCCTCTTCCTCCCCCCCCCTTGCATGCACCCTCCCTCCCTGAATAACCTGCTGGTGTGTGTTTGCGGTTTGCTCTCTCCTGCCTTGTCCTTTGGGGTGAAAATCAAAGCACAATCCGTTAGAGTTCAACCAAACGGGGCTGAAGAAGGCCTCGCTCAGTAAGGCCATCAAGGTAACCACACGGCGACCACGCACCAATCACAGCCCGCTCAGACTCAGTCCAGCACGCGGGCTCAAACCCTCCGCCACTCGGCTCACGTTTACACCCAGTGGCCAAAAGTATGTGGACACCCACATAGACAACATGATCCAAGTGGTGCGTTTAAGGATTGTGTTGTTTGTTTGTTTTTCTGTTTCCATGGTAACAAGTTGGACTTGGGCTCATCCTATTGGTCGGTTTCTTTTCTCAATACATAATTGGAAAATGATTCAATATTATTTTGTCAACTCTCCAAACAACAGACGGCCCGTGGTTCAAGTTGTGTTTTATTTTTTTTGTGTTTTCTCCGTTTTTTTTAATTAAGGCTTTTTTTTACATTGTTTTTCGTCTTTGTTTCCATGGTTACAAACGGGACTTTGGCTCCCCCTGCTGGTGGAAAATAATGATAACTCAAAATATGTTCAGTATTTACTTGCAGAACTTTCTAAACATGAAAACAAAATGTATTCCTTTTTTTTTTTTTTTTTTTACCCAATCTCCTGTTGTGGGCTGGTTTAATTTCCAGAGAATAATTTAAAAAACTATGGAATATTTTTCATTATAGCTTCAACTATTTACAACTTTTTTTTTTTTTTTTGAACAAAACTTTATGTTCATATTTTCCCACGTTCCACAACGCTGCATTTTTGAGTATTTAGGGAGCATTAAGCAATATTTCTTCATTTTATTTTGAAAATCAAACCTATCTCAGATAAACAATCAGCTATAATGTACAACATTTTTATTCCTTCAATAAAAATGGAGTATTTCAAGCTTGTTTTTAGGCCATAAGAGCGTCAGAAAGTTCTGAGTTCTAAGAAAGTTCTTCTAATATAATCTAAAAGACATTATTTTTCACTCATGCTGGAGTGTCCGCATACGTTTGGCCCCTTTGTGTAAACAGATTATGTTCTTTTAAGCCGGTTGAGTATAAAGAACGTCTGACTCTACAGTCGTTTGGTTTCACCTCGTCACTGGAGGAACCGCCTCCTCGTCTACGTTGTTGTTAAAAGGTGATTTAAGTGAGTTTAGACGTCTTTAAGCAGTTTTTATAGTATATATAGATCCTTTTAGCTCTAGAGGACATCAAAGTAATGGAACATATTCATGAAGATGTACGGTTGAATAAAGAATTGACATTTTTATAGTTGTTTGGAGGCTTTTATGATCACACCAAACCATAAATACGTTATAGAATATAGACTTAGACCAGACTTAGAGCAGATCTTCTACTTAAACTTCTAGACCTCTTTACTGTTACTTGTTGTGAAATCATTAACGAGCTCCTCTAATCACGACTGTTTACTAAAACTCTTTAACCATACGTGTCGTTAATAACAACATAAATAAAACCATTCATGAAATCAGCAGCCCCGGCTGCAAAAAAAAAAAAGAAAAAGTGATGGACTTGGTGTTAAATGTCAAAAACAGAATTTTTTTAAAAACTGTTTTTAAAAAAAAAAAATGAGATGAACTGTTTTTATAAATGTTTTGCTGCAATAAATAATCATAATAAAAAACACTTTTAATACATTTTCTAAATTGAACTGAATTTTCAAGAATGAATTCTTTTTTTTAATTTTTACAGTGCATCATAACTTTTTAAGTTTGAGTCGGGGTTGTACATCCAAACTGTTTTGATTCTGAATCCTTCAAACTAATCTGGTTTGGTCTCATACATACTTCTATCTGATCTGAGCTTTTTTACTGTTTGATCCACCTCAACATTAAATTTAACACATTTTACCATCGAATACTAAAACGCATAAAGTTACTCTGGATACTTTGGTATAATTAGTAACACCTCATGTCACATGACCACACGCCAGCAGATGTGTTCGAAAATCCACAATCCACATTTTAGTGCCCAACACATCCAACAGAGCTACGTTTCATTTCATTGAACCGGAATTTTACACATTTAATCCCAGTTTTCAGTCATTAATCAGACGAATCATGTTGTTGATTAAATATCTTATGATCAAAAAATTCAGTATTTTATTTTACGCTCAAACATGTTAGCTTAGCTACTTAGCCGCCGCGACATCTTTTCTTCATTTTGAAGACATTGATATTTATTTTCTGTCGTCACATGAGGAAAGTTCCTTTCCTCCGATTGAAAAAAGTGTTTTGTTTCCTGCTTGTAAAGTCTATTTTTCTTCCTCTGCAGTCCAGTAAGAAAGTGACCAGTGATCCCAGTCCGTTTGTCCAGTTCACTGTGGGCCACAAATCCTTTGACAGCAAGGTGAGGCCCGAACCCGACCCACATTCTCACCAACCACCGAGAAAACGTCCAGTTTTATCACCGTTAACGAGTAAATAAATGTCAATGACTTCAACTCTTAACCGATGATGTCATTATGAACTAACAACAAGAATACATTCCCATAAATATGTATATAAATACACATTTAAATATAAATATGTATGAGTTTAGGTGAATCCTGAATGAGGAAATTGGTTCATGGGGTAATTTACATTCATATTTGCTATAAATAAATACATCTGGTTTGATTGAATAATTAAATGCAATGCTATAAGTTTATATAAAAACACAAACAACAAAATATGAAAAAATTAAATTATATATACATATATATATATATATATAGGAAGAATGATTGATGAGAGTTATTATATAATTAGTTATATACTATATTAATATACTAATATCATATAATCCATTATATAATTAGAATAATTAGTGATTATATTAGTGATTATATATCTGGTTTTATTAAATAGTTGGATGCAATCCTATAAGTTTTCGATAAACAAACAAAAATAAACTTTTTCCATTTTGAAGTGTAAGTGGCAGAGAGACGATGAACAAACGTCATCCATCCCAAATGTTTATGTCTCATATATTCTTGTATTTTTCCCTTCCTTCTTGATTTATATGTTAAATAACTTTATACGGCGGTGAGAGGGTGAATGAAGGGGAACCGGTGTGAAAACCACCCACTCAAATATTGTCCCCCTGTTTCTCTCTGTTCTGTCCACGTCCAGACCAGATACAAGACCAAGGAACCGGTGTGGGAGGAAGCGTTCACCTTCCTCATCCACAACCCCAGAACCCAAGAGCTGGAGGTGGAGGTACGGCGCCGTCGTAAACTCTACCTGTGTGACGTCTACCTGTGTGACGTCTACCTGTGTGACGTCTACCTGTGTGACGTCTACCTGTGTGACGGCTACCTGTGTGACGGCTACCTGTGTGACGTCCACCTGTGTGACGTCCACCTGTGTGACGTCTACCTGTGTGACGTCTACCTGTGTGACGTCTACCTGTGTGACGGCTACCTGTGTGACGGCTACCTGTGTGACGGCTACCTGTGTGAGGTCTACCTGTGTGAGGTCTACCTGTGTGACGTCTACCTGTGTGAGGTCTGCCTGTGTGACGTCTACCTGTGTGACGTCTACCTGTGTGAGGTCTACCTTTGTGACGTCTACCTGTGTGACGTCTACCTGTGTGAGGTCTACCTGTGTGACGGCTACCTGTGTGACGTCTACCTGTGTGAGGTCTACCTTTGTGACGTCTACCTGTGTGACGTCTGCCTGTGTGACATCTACCTGTGTGACGTCTACCTGTGTGACGTCTGCCTGTGTGACATCTACCTGTGTGACGTCTACCTGTGTGAGGTGTGACTGACGCGGCCCTGTGTTTCCAGGTGAAGGACGAGAAGCACGAGTGTTCTTTAGGGACGCTGACGCTGCCTCTGACTCTGCTGCTGGAGGCGGAGGACATGACCCTGAACAAGGGATTCCCTCTGAGGACCAACGGTCCCAGCTGCAGCCTCAAGATGAAGCTGGCTCTGCGGGTAAGAAAGAGTGTGGCTGTAGTGCCGCTGTGATATAATGATGTGGCTGTAGTGCCGCTGTGATATAATGATGTGGATGTAGCGCCGCTGTGATATAATGATGTGGATGTAGCGCCGCTGTGATATAATGATGTGGCTGTAGTGCCGCTGTGATATAATGATGTGCCGCTGTGATATAATGATGTGGCTCTAGTGCCGCTGTGATATAATGATGTGGCTGTAGTGCCGCTGTGATATAATGATGTGGATGTAGCGCCGCTGTGATATAATGATGTGGCTGTAGTGCCGCTGTGATATAATGATGTGCCGCTGTGATATAATGATGTGGCTGTAGTGCCGCCGGGATATAATTATGTGGCTGTAGTGCATCTCTGTTGTAATGAAGTAGCTGTAGTGCCCCTGTGATATAATGATGTGGCTGTAGTGCCGCTGGGATATAATGATGTGGCTGTAGTGCTGCTGTGATATAATGACGTGGGTCTGGGCACCTCTGTGATATGATGACGTGGCTCTAGTGAGCGTCCAAGACTGAAAGGTGAACTTTCTTTTTACCGTAGGAAATTTAGGAAAAGGCAGAATAATCTTCTAATCTAACTTTTTTCTCCGTATGTTTATAATTCCAGACGTTGTGCTTGGATAAAGACGCATCCTCAGACACCACCCCGTCCTCCGTACAGGTGCACAAGTCCAGCTCCTCCAACCCCATCCAACAACCCTCCGTCTCTTCGGACACGCCAAAGCCCCCCTCCTCCACCTCAGACCTCCCCCCCTCTGGCTCGGCGTCGTCCCAGGACATCTTGAACCGGCGGAGGGACGACGGGGACCGTTCTATGTCCCCGAGAAGCACAGATTTTGGGCAGGGTGGAGGAGGAGGTCGCAAGCTGGCTGATGCTGGGAAGAGCAGCTCCAACCAGGCCATCTCTGGTTCCCAGTGGTATCTGGCTGGAGGCAAGGAGCCGACGCCCAGCATCGCATCGGACATCTCCAACCCGTACGCCGCTCAGGAGCTGCAGACGAGACTCCAGCAGCTGCAAAAGTATCTATCCATCATGGATCTATGAATGTGTCTGTGCTTCTAATGAGAAAACTCTGTCTGTGTGGCCTGTAGGTGTCTTGAGGTTTCCGTGGCTCTAGTGCCTCTGTGACATAATGAAGTGGCCCCAGTGCCTCCTTGATGTAATGGTATGGTTTCAGTTTCTATCTGACACCGTTATATCTTGGCTCTAGTGTCTCAGTGTTGTGATTTAGTTGTAGTGCCTCTAGTACCTCTGTGATGTAATGACGTGGCTCTAGTGCTTCTGGGACGTAATGATGGGATATTAGTGCCTCTGGGACATAATGAGATGGCTCTAGTATGTCTGTGTTATAATGATGTTTCTGGTGGACCTCTGGGATGTAATCACGTGGCTCCAGTAGGTCTGTGGCATAATGATGTGATTCTAGCTTCTGTGTGACAATATTGGCTGTAGTGTCTCTGACATAATGATGTAGCTCTAGTCTATCTGTAATGACATGATATAACCCTAGCTCCTCTCTAACGTCAAGATGTGGCTCTAGCTCGTCTCTAACGTCAGGAGGTGGCTCTAGTTTCTTTGTGATGTAATAACAGGGCTTTAGTGCCTCCGAAATAATGACATAGCTCTATTGCCTCTGTAATGACCAGATATGGCCCTAGTGTCTCTCTAACTTCAAGATGTGGCTCTAGTACCTCTCTAACTTAATGACAGGGCTGTAGTGTGTCTGTGTCGAAAATAAGTGGCTCTGGTGCCTCTCTGTCTTATGGGTTTGGCTCTATTGCCTCTGTGATACGTAGTGAGACGGCTGTAGTGCCTCTGTGATACGTAGTGTCACGGTTATAGTGCCACGGCTGTAGTGCCTCTTTGACGTATTGATGTGGCTATAGTGCCTCTATGATACTTAGTGTAACGGCTGTAGTGCCACGGCTGTAGTGCCTCTCTGAATTATTGATGTGGCTCTAGTGCCTCTTTTATACGTAGTGCCGCAGCTGTAGTGCCTCTTTGACTTATTGATGTGGCTCTAGTGCCTCTGTGATACGTAGTGACACGGCTGTAGTGCCTCTGTGATATGTAGTGGCATGGCTCTAGGGGCACAATGACATAGTTCTGGTGCCTCCGTATTGACCAGATATGACCCTAGTGTATCTCTAACGTAATGACAGGGCTGTAGTGTGTCTGTGTCGAAAATAATTGGTTCTGGTGCCTGTCTGACTTATCGATGTGGCTCAAGTGCATCTGTAATATGCAGTGACATTGCTGTAGTGCCTCTTTGAATTATTGATGTGGCTATATTGCCTCTGTGATACGTAGTTACACGGCTGTAGTACCTCTGGGTTATGTCATGACACAGCTGTAGTGCCTCTGTGATGCGTAGTGACATGGCTGTAGTGCCTCTGTGATACGCAGTGACACGGCTGTAGTGCCTCTGTGATACGTCGTGACACGGCTGTAGTGGCTCTGTGATACGTAATGTCATGGCTCTAGTGTCACTCGTGCTTCTGGACCTGAGAATTGAGCCTTTAGCCTGCATTCTCTCTAATGGCCAGCAGAGGGAGACTGTACTGTAGGTTCTGGTTCTGATGGTTTTCCCCCCTCCTCTGTCTCTATAGTGGAGCAGGACCCAACCACTTCCCTCTGGGGGAGATCCAGCTGACCGTCCGACACAGCTCCCAGAGGAACAAACTCATCGTGGTCGTCCACTCCTGCAGGTCAGAACCCCAAAAAAGGCAGAACCACGGTTTTCCACGAGGTCGGCGTTTTCACTCTCCCCTCTCGCCGCCACAGAAACCTGATAGCGTTCACCGACCACGGCTCGGACCCGTACGTCCGCCTCTACCTGCTTCCTGACAAACGGAGATCGGGTCGGAGGAAAACTCACACCTTCAAGAGAAACCTCAACCCAGTTTACGACCAGACGTGAGTCTCCGTCCGATGGGTCCGATGGGTCCGATGGGTCCGATGGGTCCGATGGGTCCGTTGGCTCCGATGGGTCCGTTGGGTTCGTTGGGTCCGTTGGGTCCGATGGGTCGGGTCGGTAATGTCCTCTCTGCTCTTCCTGCTCAGGTTTGAGTTCACCGTTTCCCTGGTGGAGCTCCACAGAAGGACGCTGGATGTCGCAGTGAAGAACGGCGGGAGTATCCTGTCCAAACACAAAGGCCTTCTGGGAAAGGTACTGACTTTGAGTGGATCACAGGGGTGAGAGGTCGCCTCCCTCTGCGCCCGTTGAGAAATCTGTGTTGGACTCAACTCTTCATTTGTGGATATATGTAAATATAATTATAGAGAAAATTGTCGAGAATAAAGTGAAACTAAATCAGAAGAATAATTTTTTTTTTATTTTTCAATTTCCCGTGACTCTGTCAGCCCTTCCTCCCAAGTACTTGATGGATGCGAGGAAGACGCCTGCTGTTACTTAGGGGTCGTTGTCGGTTCTGTAGGCCTCCATCCACACAACACAACCACTAAAACCATCGACGGCGTAAATCTTCAGCTCCTCAATCAACGTTTCCACTTTATTCTCAAGAAGCAGAATGAAAAAAATTAAAGCCTCTGATTTAGTTTCACTTTATTCTCGACTCGAAACCAAACTGCAAACTTTTGAAGATAGAGCCTTCAGTGTCGCCGCATTAATTTCTTTCACATCTTAATTAACCATAAAGTCACAAAAGGATGTTTTTATACGGTAATTAAAAAAAAATGATGATGATGATGAAATTTTGTTTTTCATTTTAAAATAGACACTTTTAATTAGATTAGCTCAACGTTTTTTTGGCGAGGCATGTTTTTAGAAAACATCGGCCCTTTTGACCTGTGGTGTCCCCCAGGGCTCCATCCTCGGCCCCTTACCGTTTACATGTTTACATATACATGCTGGCCTTGGGTCGTATTATATATAACATGATAACAAGTTCAGTCACATTTTTCATCAAGAAATGTTGAATTCAACATGAGCTCAACCAAACAGGTGAGCAGGACATCAAAGGGTTAAGGGGCGTTCCGTCGCCGAGGTAGTAACTGAGGTGAATCAGACACCCAGGGGGTGTTTTCACACTTTCACCCAAACTGAAGGGAGACATTTCATCTTTTAAGTGTATTGAAACGTCTCCTTTTCCCGTCAGGTTCTGGTGGAATTGTCCCACGAGGAGATCAGTAAGGGTTGGACGCAGTGGTGAGTCTCATCGGTCGTTTACGAGGATCCAGAAACTCACTTCTGAAACCATGTTCAGTTATCAGAATGTTACTCGGAGGAAGTTTTTGGTGACAAGGTTGTATTTAAGTAGAATTATTCCTCCGGTTTTAGGACTGCAAACTTAGAAAAAGAAAAAAAAGCTTAAATATGCATCTTAAAATCTTGATATAGAAATGTTTGGCAAAAAAAATGTTGTGTATTGATAAAATCATAAAAACGCTATAAAAAAGAGTTTTACCCACAATCACTAGGGGCAATAATCTTTATTTCTACTTTATATTATTTCAAGTTCGTTCTTGTCAGAAAATGTGGCCAAAAGCTTTTGAAAAGAAACCTACTTTTTGTTTGTGTTTTTTGTAAGAACTTTATTTACAACATTCAAATGTACAAAAACATGTAAAAATAATCCATTTATAATAAATACAAATAATGAATAGCTTCAGAAAGTGAAAAACAGAAAAACAATAAAAAGAGCAAAGCAACAAATGATTCCTCTTCGAGAAGATCTTTGTACATTCAGACTGTTTTGTTACGTTTCTCAGCGTCAATAATTGCTCAGTTGTTGGTAATTAGTAAGTCCACCTTAAAGTCAATCTCCTTGAAAGGTTCTGGCTCAAACGGACTCATTAGTGATGTCAGAGCTGGTTTGAGGAAGTGGAGGAAATTTCCAAAATAAAAGCCTCTCTCTCTCTCTCTCTCTCTCTCTCTCTTCCTGCAGGTATGAGCTGAGTGGAGACGGCCTGTCGAAGAATTACTAGCCATGAAACAGCTACTACGCCTGAAACCATCATCATCATCATCATCACATATAGTCACATGGCCATACATACTCTTCATGCGTGGCTTTTTCATTTTTTTTTTTTAAACGTTTTTGTCATAACTTCAAAAGGAAGCAGCTTCTAACATAAATCACATCAGTCGCAAGGCAAACCTCCCCTTTAAGAAGCGACCGGCTGACGGTCCGAAGGGAGAACTCCACATGAGAATATTATATACTTCCTAATGTTCCGTCTGTAATCCACATTCATGCTGCGTTCACACCCAACGCCGCTCAAATGCTACTCCTCTTACGCGCGGATCCGCGTCACGGCCATTGCTGCTTCTCCGTCCTTTCCCCGCACGCCCTTTTTTGGGGTAAAGTTCTGAACCCAGTGCTTCTAGTTTTCCGACATATTGAGTTTAGGAAATAAAGGAAATCCCAGAAGTCCCAGCCCACAAGTCGACCATCGTAAACGTCGTAACCGCTTCTCTATCTATTATCAGCGGATATGTTCATGCACAAGCCACGCCCCCTTTAGGACATGCGTGAACTGAAAGGATGAGGCGAGGGTGTTGGCGTGAACGCAGCATCTTACCTGAAACCGTATCAGCTTTAGAGGAAGACGATGTTTAGGGTTTATTTGTTGTTTGTTTGTTTGTTTGTTTTTTTTGCTTTGAAGCCTTGAGTTTAATAAATGTATAGGTTTGTAAATATATATATATATATGTATGATGGCGCTGGACAGGAACTACGGCCACATTGACCCAAAAAAAAAAAAAGGGAATAAAATGAGAATAAAGTCAGAATATTATTAGAAAAAAGTTTTTTATTCGTTTAAAATGACTTTTTTTTCCGAACAATGATACGACTTTTATTTTGTTGAATCCATTTTTTTTCTTTCTTTTAATCGGTGTGGACCTAATGCTCTGTCCTAAAGAGAAGACCGTATGTTTAGAAATAACGGACTGCTGTCGTCTCGGCCAAATCAATTTTTCTAATTTCTTTTTTACATTTTTTTTTTAATTAAAAACATTCTGGACAAAGTTTCTGAGGAGAACAGCCGTTTGGTCGGAGGGTAAGAAGTTGGGCTCTGGGAAGGCGACGGCGCCCCCTGGTGTCATTCCACTGTAAGGACGTGTGAGGAAGAACTGTAACATCATCGCTTTGAGTTTGCAAACTTTTTTTGTTGCTGTAAAACTCCAACTAGGCCATGGTTGTCAAGTGTTAGCTGTTTCATCTTTAAACCTTTGCACATCCGTTAGCGTGTCGTTTTTGAATATTGGGGAACGTTTTTACCCTCAGATGCAATTGAAATATTGTCTAAATTCATCAAGCTGATATAAAAGTCCTTTATTTTATAATAATTATGAATTAAACATTAAAAAAAAACAAAAAAACAGTTCTGTGCGTTTTGCTTTTATTTGTTAGACAGGGGTCGTATTTTGTGTGTGTGTGTGTGTGTGGGGGGGGGGGGGGGGGTTCATAACAACATATGTACAAAAGTCGATCATGGAAATGTATTCATACATTAAAAAATCATAATATATAATTATATTATATATTAAAGTACGTAACATCGGGTTCACAAAGGCTGAGATGATATAAAATGTTTTATTTTGTAAATTATGTAAGTAACAATGTCAAATTCATGAAAAAATACAATTTTATTTTATACTATATACAGTATAATAGTCTTGAACTATCTGATATGGATTTTCAAAATTAAAGTCTATAAACAAATTACAATTTTTATACGATATTAAAGTCTATATGTAACACTTCAAAACATATGAAACAAAAATAATAATATATAATATAAATTGTATATACATGTAGAGTCTTTATGTACTAAAATAATCCTTCATTTATTCATTCATTATAAAATATTCTGATATTTTAAATACTGGGAAAAAAACACTTTAAACATTGAAACATTAAAATGTCTCATTTTGCTAAAATAATACATAGTATACCGAGTACAATACATAAAACATGTGTACACTGAAAATATATACATTTTAAACAGTGTAAATGGATATGCAACGTGTCAGTATAGGTTAAAAGACCTTCATTTTGAAAATCCAAACCGGATATGGTGTGCGGCCGTTCGTGTTATGACGCCGAGAGAGCTCGAGCCTCCAGCAGCAGCAGAAACGCCCTGCATCCTCTCCTCCGTCATCCATCCGCCGTCACCGTTCCCCCGGCTCCCCTCTGTTGCTGAAGCCGCCGAGGAGCCACTCTGAGCGGGAGGAAGACGAGCAGAGACCCGCTGGAAGAAATGGCCTTATAACATCTGAGAAAAAAAAGAAGAAAACATGGACCCTTCTTCCTCCTTCCTCCATCTCCTCCTCCTCGCCCCCCTCTGCTGCCTGCCTGTCCTTGCCGACAGGAGATTCGGTGAGTAAATTAATGTATTATTTTCTACATCCTTATCCTTACCGGAGCCGGTTCTTCAGAACCACCGGAGGGACTATTTCTTTTCTCCCTGCTCCGAGTCAGCAGAGCCTCAAGGATCAAGTAGCCCGGATGAGCTTCACCTGCGCCGGGGGGAAACAACAAACACGGCCCCCATTGTCACGCGTCACAGCAGGAAGCTCGATCTTAAACACAAATAACTGAATATGAATATAAATCAATATTAGATCGATAATAATGGCGCTGAAGACGAACATCTGGGGGAATTAAATTCTAATATATTAGCAATTATTTCGTTTTCTAGAGGACCTACTTGTCTGCCAGGGCCATTTAAGTTATTTTAAAATTAAACATGTAAGAAAGATTTGAGGAATAGGATATTTGTGAAGATAAGTAATAATCATTTTTCGTGTTTTTAAATAAAAACAGTGATAAAAAAAAAAATCGATGTCTTTTTTTTTATGGGTTAAATCCCTCAATATAATAATATAGTTTGTAAAATAAATTCAAATAAAACAAAAAAAATCAAGAACAAAATTACAAATATTACGCTTAAGAATCTGAGAGGCTATGGCAAGGGTCGATTTCTGACGGCTAGACGACCGGATCAGAACTGCAGGTTCTGTTGGGTCTTCCTGGTCTGCAGTGTTGGTACCTGGTCTAAAGAAGGACGGCCTGGGTCTTGACAACCATTTGGACTCCTGTCCGCTGTTTTGAAGCTCCTACAACGGACGCGTCAGCATCAGAACTGGACCACAGTGAGTCATGTTTGCTTTTACGTGACGTGGTTGGCCAGCGCCGTGATGTTGTGGACCAGGTTCTGCTGGGAACTTTTGGGGGCTGCCATCCAGATGGATTGTTCTTTTGACACGTAGCAACTCTTCCAGCAGGATGATGCTCCCTGAGTCACCACAGAAAAGGTTCTGGAATGTTTCGAAGAACACAAGAACCCCAGATCAGTTGCTTGATCTTTCAAGATGCTTGAAAGATCAATTGAGGCCCAGTTTCCAGGACTCACAGCATCTGCTGCTAACATCTTGGTACCAGATACCACAGCACACCTCCAGAGGTCCGGAGGATTCCATGCCTCCATGGTTCAGAGCGGTTTCGGTGACAAAAGGTGGACCTGCACAATAAAAGGCAGACGGTTATAATGTTATGGCTGACTGCTGCATATGGAGATATAAGGAAAAGTGAGGATGTGGTTCTGGGAAACATAAAAGGACGTAAAGAAGAACAGAGAAGTGAGACAAACACAAACAAATAAAAATAATACTAAATATAGATAAAGAAATAATTTTGTAAATAAAATATAAATAAGATATTTACTCATAAACAACCGTCGGTGATGAATGAAAGCATCACAACAAAAGATGAAGGGCTCTTGTTCTCAGCTCTGAGTGTCTGACAGGAGCAGGGATTGATGGGAAATATAAGTGTGTGTGTGTACTTGTGTGTATGCTTGTGTGTGTGTACTTGTGTGTGTGTGTGTAATAATAATAATAATACATTTAATTTATAATGCACTTTACATTTGGATCAAATCTCAAAGTGCTAAAATCACAGACACAACACAGACACAGACACAAGTGTGTACTTGTGTCTGTGTGTGTGTACTTGTGTGTGTGTGTCTGTGTGTACTTGTGTGTGCTTGTGTCTTTGTGTACTTGTCTGTCTGTGTGTGTACTTATGTGTGTACTTGTGAGTCTGTGTGTGTACTTATGTGTGTACTTGTGAGTCTGTGTGTGTACTTATATGTGTTTTTGTATGTGTGTTTGTACTTGTGAGTGTACTTGTTTGTGTGTGTGTCTGTACTTGTGAGTGTACTTGTTTGTGTGTGTGTCTGTACTTGTGTGTGTGTCTGTACGTGTGTACTTGTGTATGTGTGTGTACTTGTGAGTGTGTGTGTGTGTGTACTTGTGTACTTGTAGGTGTACTTGTGTGTGTCTGTGTACTTGTGTGTCTGTGTGTACTTGTGTGTGTACTTGTGTGTGTGTGTCTGTGTGTACATGTGTGTGTACGTGTGTGTGTCTGTGTGTACTTGTGTCTGTGTTTACTTGTCTGTGTGTACTTGTGTGTGTGTACTTGTGTCTGTGTGTACTTTTGTGTGTGTCTGTGTGTGTACTTGTGTGTGTGTGTGTGTGTGTGTTGGGGTCTATTTTTAGCCCTAAATATCTAATATTCACCTGCTGCTCTGAGAATCAGAGACGACTGCAGGGACATGTTTTAGACGATGGTGAGAGGAGGATGAAGAGCAGGAAGGAGCTGGTGCTATGATTAACGTGTGTGTGTGTGCGTGTGTGTGTGTGAGTGTGTGTGTGTGTCCAGACCCTCCTCTTCCTCCCTGCCTCTGATTACATAACCAGCATACTGAGATGGGAGTATGGCGGCCACAGGACGCACTCAGCACAGAAACCACTGGGAGCGCCGTTCTGCCGCTCCATTTACACATTTATTTCACATCCCATAATATCTTTGTCTATCTGTGCGGTTATTGATGAGTGTGGTTTAAAGACCGTATATTCTGTAAGATCCCAGCGGGTGGAAAAAGACGCGTTAGCTTTGAGCTAAAATGACCGAAATGGTTTTCTGAAGTGTGTCCAACAAGGATCCAGATCCAGATTCTGATCCAGATCAGAATCCTGTTTTCCCAAAAGGTTGAAAACCATGAGGTGTCCACCTGTGGGTGCATTTCTATATTTTTTATTAGCATATTTCACTTTATTACCCTCCTCTTCATCAGAGCTGATGGGTGATGATGGCGATGGTCTTCGGCTGCCATTTTTGCGATGAGATCCGCTTTTTCTTCTTCGGGTTAAAATGCCTGATAAATCCCAACGGACGACATGGTGGTGAAATAATCAGCGGTCATAATGTTATGGGTGATTGGTGGTCATAATGTTATGGGTGATCGGTGGTCATAATTTTATGGGTGATCGGTGGTCATAATGTTATCGGTGATCGGTGGTCATAATGTTATGGGTGATCGGTGGTCATAATGTTATGGGTGATCGGTGGTCATAATGTTATGGGTGATCGGTGGTCATAATGTTATGGGTGATCGGTGGTCATAATGTTATGGGTGATCGGTGGTCATAATGTTATGGATGATCGGTGGTCATAATGTTATGGGTGACCGGTGGTCATAATGTTATGGGTGATCGGTGGTCATAATGTTATGGGTGATCGGTGGTCATAATGTTATGGGTGATCGGTGGTCATAATGTTATGGGTGATCGGTGGTCATAATGTTATGGGTGATTGGTGGTCATAATGTTATGGGTGATCGGTGGTCATAATGTTATGGGTGATCGGTGGTCATAATGTTATGGGTGATTGGTGGTCATAATGTTATGGGTGATCGGTGGTCATAATGTTATGGGTGATTGGTGTAAAAATCCGGCTCTGACGATTTTACTGTGTGAATAATTTCCGTTATCGATGAGTTGAATGATTCACATGATGAGGAGAAGGAAGCCATTTTTCTTCTGCTAGTACTTTATTTTCTTTCTTGTTGACGTTTTTAAATCTGTTTATTCTCTTGATAATATTCTGCTTCTGTTTGTTCAACTCGTCTCTGTGCGTTTACGCCGTCAACCCGCCATCGCCTCGGCTCTCCTAATCATTAACCCGGACCTGGAGAAGGTCACCGCTAGCTTTTCCTGTTGTGACCGTCGCCGTGACGACGCTCTGTTAACATTTACTCGCTGCTGATTGGTCGGTCAGGCTCCGGCTGCAGACGCGAGGCTCTGGACGAGGGACATTTCTTCCATGACATCATAAATACAAACAGAAGGAAAAGGAATGACCTCGTTTTCATCCGAGCGACACGGGAGGGAATATCCGTTGATTTTGTTTTTAAGGTACCACCACCTTCTAGTCAAGAATATTCTCCGTAACGACACGGGTTAGCCAGAACCTTATAACCGCTGACGGGTTAAGAATAAGAGGAAATGGAAATATATGACATCACTCGTCTTCAGCTGCCGTAAAGTCGTTTCTTTACCTTGAAGGTTGTCTTTGCAGTAAAGTGGTCTGCTTTACGGTAAGATAAAAACCTACTATCAGCACCAGTACTGGTACCACTATGACCACCAGTACTGGTACCACTATCACCACCAGTACTGGTACCACTATCACCACCAGTACTGGTACCACTATCAGCGCCGGTACCGGTACCACTATCATCCCTGGTGTGTTACAAACACCTACTTCCTGTTTTAGATCTTTTGAAGGTCAGTGAAAGTTGTTTTATGTCACGACCAACAGTATTTGGGTTCTTCAGTATTCAACCTTAACCCAAACCACCGTCTGAACCAGAACCTGTCAGAATAAAACTAGACCTGATGTTAACAGGATTTACAGCTGCGGCCTGTAATTAAACACCTTTGGACAGGAGCAGCGACACAAAACCAAAAAGTGATTTATTCAGTCTCCATAAAAACGTCTCTGCGGGTCGGTTCTGACGGAGGTCTGAATACAAAGCGGCGAGAAGACGGACGGATCGATGCTGCAGAATCGGAACGATTGCAGGAAGAGAGGAAGACGAGTGGAGCGCAGAAAAGAGGGATGATGGAGGTGGTTGTTTTGTGGCTGCAGGAAGACAAAGACAGATTACTGCCTCACCACCTCACGGAGAAACGGGTCAGTGCCAACCCGCCTGGAACCAGACAGAACCATCAAAGAGTCGGCTTGATTCGAAAACAGAAAAACACCCACCCACTCACCTATATGTATATATTTATGTATATATGTATATATATATATATGTATGTATATATACATATACATACATATATATATATACAGTATATTTGACACAGCCCTCCTGTGAGGGGAGGCGGTTCTGATCCACCTGTAGGATAAAGTCAGAGTGAGGAAAGCTTTTAGCCTTCTTCTCTGGCGACTCCGTACAGACTGTCCCAACATGAAGCTCCGCCCACAGAGATGACATCATGTGGTGGAGACGGTTGGAACCGGACCAAAATGATGTCATTTGTTGGAAACGGCTGGGAGAACCGCTCCTCTCTGAGGTTCTTTAACACCAACCGGGTCTCTGTGGAGAAGTCTCAACCCCCGTAGATGAAAACCAAATACTTCCAGGAGCAGGAAGTTGACTCCTTCAGGTCTCACCAGTAGAACACCATGCCAGAAATCAAAGGGAATCCCACACAGTGATTGACATCCCCTCAGTGTGTGACGCGTTCTCAAACTCTGTCTGAGGTTCTGGGACTCCACAGAACCACAGAGAGACTCATTATCTTCAAATAGAGACTACATGGAGCAAAAGTGGACCTGCTCAGACGTGGACCACCTCCCTCCAACTGATGAAGACTCATTCAAGAAGATACACAATTCCTGTGACCCAGAGAAACATGAATCACTGAATTTACCCACAACCCACCTTGATGACCCTCAGAGGTTCTGTGAGAATGTTCTCTGGACCGGTGAGTGGAGAGTCCAACTGTCTGAAGACATCTGCTGGAAACTAATGAAATAGCTGGTTCTATTTTTCAAGGTGACCCGTCTCGGTTTCATCATTGACCCGCTCCCTCAGGAGCAGCGGGGGTCAGATGCCAACAGACAGATGGCATCCTGGGAAACGTGGCGACTTCCCAGTCGGCCGGCTCAGCGTGTAACGACCCAGCCGGGAGGAGCGAACGGGCCGGAGCCAGGACGCCGTTCTCCGCCCGCGGGGTGAAGCTGATTGAATTTCAATTCCTTCCTCATGGCTGGACCGGTGCTGGTCCAGAGAGCAGAGCTGAGCCCATTTCACAGTCTGCTGGTGCGGAGGGATGAACCGGGCGGCGAAGAAACACTCAAGAGTCCACAAGCTGCACGTGGAGACGCGTTCAAATCCCTGAGAGGGAAACAGAAATAAAAGACCTGGTTCTTTTTTCTCCAGACTGGGTTCCTCCTGGTTCCTCTGGGTTCCTCCTGGTTCCTCTGGGTTCTCCAGCTTCCGCCCAAATTCCAAAAACGTGTAATGGAGGTGAATCGGAGGCTCTATATTCGACTACAGGTGTGAAGAGTTTTTCTGTTTCTGGGGTAATTGGCGTTTGGCGACGTCTCTCGGCCAAAGTCTGGCGGCGCCACTGGTTGAAGAATATGGAAAACTTAAAACTGGAGCATTCGTGTAAGATCGGGTTTTCTTGTGTCGTTCCATCTGTCGCTCTTCTTGTCGCCTGTTCTTGTGAGGTTTGCCGAGTCAGGCCCGCTTTGGTCACATGACTCCTGAAGCTTCTCAGATTCTTGAATTTTCTGAGAGCTGGAAATCGGCAATCGGCCGAGCAGCGTGACTCAACCGGTTCTGGGCGGGTTACAACGCACATCGAGAATGAGATACCACGGCTCCAAACGTCTCGCAAGTAAAACAGAAAACACAAAGATCGCACTTCGTAACACCAGTGAGGACAAAATAATCTGCGGAGTTTCAAGAAGCTAACGTTAGCAGAGCGGCTAATGTTAGCATGCAGCCCGTTGCTTTATTCTCTGCTCCACACTCTTAGACTTTGAGCGGGGCGTTATCTTGAACCGACATTGTTACGTCATTTTTTGTTCCTGTCCAGTATAAAACATCAAAGGAACAAGGCGCGACAGAACACGAGGTTCTGGAAAAAAAATAATGCCGACTTCTCCATTAACATCCGAGTTATTGCCAGCCTCTAAATCTACTGACAACTCCAACAAACTCTCTGAGTATCCCTGAATGCCTCTTCAGCCGCTTGCTCCTGGGCCTTCCACTTCAGCGTCTCTGTTCAGCCCCCAGCTCCAACCTCCAAAGGCACATCAAAGGAATGGAATCAATAATGGTCACAGTTTAAAGGGAGGGCTTATTATTTTTATCGTATTTTATTTTAAATGCTGCAAAACCCGAAAACGGACTCATCAGAGTCCGGAAATAATCAATGTCATTCTGATTTCACCTGCCGGTGGTTATAATGTTATGGCTGAACGGTGTATAAACTTTGCCAAGTTGCATTCATGCAGCGTTGGAAATGTCATAGTTCCCTGACTGGACTCCGGTTCGCTCCGGTTGAATAAAAGCGGTCTGTACAAAGATGTACTTGTACGTTTGTGTCACCTGACTCACCTGTGTGCCTTTTGTCTTCCTCTCAAACAGGTTGCCTCTTTGAGAGCGAACTGTGTTCGCCGTATGAGATCTGCATCAACGGTAAGACGCACAAAGACACCGTTTGAAAGCTGGATTTAAATCTGTTGGTTATTTTGCAAAGGGCTGCGGGTCGGGAGATGCTCTGACCCGGTCCTCTGGCATCACAGCTGTCACTCAAAGCTGCTCGGATCCATATGCTTATCCTTTTTTTCCCGTTTCCAACACATCCGGGACTTAAGTCCCGGATGTGTTGGAAACAGGAAAAAATGAGACAACATCTAATCTCTATAGGAACTGGGTGCTGGATACTACAAATCCCAGAATGCAGTGCGGCAATGCAACCCTTTTTTTCTCTACTCTTGGTTTTTCTCTGAATTCTATTAGACGTATTGGGAGAGGTTAAGATATTAATGTATAAAGAATGTGATAGTTTGTCATAATACCTCTGATTATATAAGAAGAAGAAGTAAAAGATTAAGAATAGTCAGCGCCGCCCCCTTCAATAACCCACGACTGTTGAGCTGTCTGTCACAGTTTTACTTTTGTCTGCAGGCTAAGTCCCGCCCCCCCTGAGCAACCCCGACTGTCAATCAAACACTGTCTTTTCTCATACATTCAAAAAAATGTTTGGAATCATTTTTGCTATTGTTGACCCTGTTCGGCCCCTTTTTGGCCCCTCCCTGACCGAGTCGACCGAGCCCCCCCCCCCCATCTTCCCATCAGCAGCGTTCATCCGTTTACCAGGAAGCTCCCAGCTCTCGCTCTTCATCATCCCTGTACGGCCTCAAACTAAGACGAGGCGCCGGCGCCGCAGGTGGTGGGCGTGTTGCAGCCCCCGGTTCCTGACGCGTCTTTATTTCATGAAAGGCGTGTTCGCTCCGGGTTTCATTAGCCGGCTCGTTTCCTGTCTGCGCCGCGTCCTTTAAAAATGTGCCCCGTAATCCAGAGGGAGGAATCTCACGTCCATCTCCGAGAAAGAATGACTGGAAACGTCAGAGGATGTTATTTTTAGCCGCGTCCACCTCAGGCGACCTTATTCTGCATCATCGGCTTTTATTTAGATTTGGAGCGGCTTCACCGCCGCTAGAGCTTCCTCCGCCCCGCAGCTCACATTCATCACGTCTGTCCTCTTCTTCATCCTCGATGACGAGTAAATGTCCTCTCTGTCTGCTTCGTATTGTCTGCAGGAAAACAAACATCTGCATATATTTTGTTGAAGTTTATTATAAATTAGATATTTTTGGATTAAGCAGACATGAAAGCTACAGTTTGTTTCCTTTACACTGTAAAAGAGAATTTTTGAAAAACTTCAACTAGGAAGTCTCAATGAAATTAATTATTTAGAACATCAATTAATAAGTTAGACTCTAAATTGTTAAATTCCAATTTGATCATTTACTTTTTACAGTGCATGATTGGCCTTAATAGCATGAAAATGTGCAATTCCAGATTTTTTTAATTTTTCAAATCTCTTTCAAAAAAACTTGAAAGTTTTAACCTCCAAAAGAACTAAAATCTATAACGGTAAATAAATATTTGTTTATTATTGGTGAACAAATCGGAAATTATTTTATTTTACGTTTGCTGAAATTCAATAAAATTTGAATCCGTTGAACTCAAAATTACTTATTTTAATTTTAAAGGTTAAAAACTAAAATGATATCATTTTCTAATTAACAATATTATTTTTACAGTGCATGATTAGAATTAAAATTGTAAAAAAAAACTTCAACTAGGAAGTCTCAATGAAATGAATTATTTAGAACATCAACTAATAAGTTAGACTCTAAATTATTACATTTAAATTTGATGATTTTCTTTTTACAGTGCGTAATTGGCCCAAAAAATCGTAAATATGTAAAATTCTAGATTTTTTAATTTTTCAAATCTCTTTCAATCATACAATAAATTCTACAATAAATACAAGTAAAATACTGAGATGAAGATTAAAATCTATTCAGTTGGCCTTTTTGTTTTAATTCTATTATTACAGGTTATATAGTCTCAAACTTTATTATTATCTAACTACCCTGGTTATTTTATTAACTACCCATCCTTTTTCTTCTTATTAGCATTTTTATTTAACTCTGTTTTAACTCATCTTTTTTGAATTAGGCTTAAATTGTTTGATTAATTGATTTTGTTAATTCTCATAGATTCATCTTAAGGAGCCATCAGGTAAAAATGAATATTACATGTAGAAAAAAATCAAAAGAAGCAGTGCATCATGGGATTTCAGTGTGTGACTGGTCTAGTTTGGACGTGTTTCTTCGTCCCGGGCGGAGCCGCTGTCTCCCGCGGGTGTTGATTGGGAGCCCCGGTTTTACCGTCGGAGGAGTAACGGCGTTCATCTTCAACCAGCTGCCTCGGCGTGAAAACTCTGGTTTCCTGCAGAGAACACGGCGCCGGTTCTGCTTTCGTCGGCTTCAGTTAACCGGGAAACAGCGAGTAGAATCATTCCTGACGGCGGCGGTGATTCTTCATGAAGTCACGGCACGATGGCGGCTCTTCAAACGGAATGTGGAATGTTGGGACGGCGAGGCGATGCGTCAGAATTCAAACGAGTCGGTTTTGACAGGTGGAAGTTGACGTCAACCAAACATCAGCTGTCGCTTGTTTTATTTCCTATTTCTAACCCAGAGATTTTTGATTAAGCTGACATTCCCAAACTTAAAGGGTGTATCCCCCCATAAAAGCCCCCAATCCCCTGCGTTGTGCCTGCAGAACCCCTGATTGAACTCCTTAAATTAAATCTGAAGCTAATCTGAAAAAGCTTTCGTGACAAAACTCCCCCTAGTGAGTAAAAATAGGAACTATCAGAGTCAAATATGGTGTAAAGATTATAGATCAGCACCAAATTCGGGCTAAATTGGACCAACGGTTACGAAGTCATGTTTGAAAAATATATTTTTTTTTTTACTGGAAAAGTTCCTCCTAGTGGGTAAAATAAGAACTACTGGAGTAAAATATAAAAAGTTTTTTAAGATAGATCTCCTTGAGCTGGTTTATATAAGAAAGGAGCGCTTGAACAATTTATGAGTGGATAAAGGGGCGGAGTCAATGCATCTTTTTTTTTTGTTTTTGCAATTTTTATTTTATATAAACTAATTGACGATTACAAAGAATCCGGGTCTAAAGATCCGGCATGACAGGAAATGGAGTTTGATGGAGTTCTCTAGTTACAAACATTCTTTTTAAATATTACAGATTGCACCTTTAATATCCTCATTTGCACACAAAAAACACACACACACACACACACACACACACGCACACTCACAGACACACACACATACACACACTCTCACACACACACAGACACAGAGACACACAGACACACACACTCTCTCTCTCACACACACACATGCACTCACACACACTCACACCCAGACACATAAACTCACACACACACGCACACTCACAGATACACACACTCTCACACACACACACACACTCACTCACTCCCTCACTCACTCACTCACTCACTCACAGACACAAACACACTCACATACGCACTGCCACGTACGTGTAGACACTCTCACACACACACACAGACACATACACACACACATTCTCTCTCACACACACACACATGCACTCACAGACACACACACAGACACACACTCTCACACACACACACACACTCACTCCCTCACTCACTCACTCACTCACTCACAGACACAAACACACTCACATACGCACTGCCACGTACGTGTAGACACTCTCACACACACACACAGACACATACACACACACATTCTCTCTCACACACACACACATGCACTCACAGACACACACACAGACACACACTCTCACACACACACATACACACTATCACATACGCACTCACACATACGTGTACACACTCACACTCACACACACTCACACACACACACACTCGCGCACACACACACACACACACAAAGTGGCAGAGGCTGGTGTTCTGTGTCGCCCACCCCCTGCGCTCTTTCGCCTTGATTATCTGCGAGCTACAAAAGCCCCTGGATGGGAGTCACCATGGCAACAGGAGCAACAGGAACAGCAGGAGTGACAGGAGAAACAGGAGCGACAGGAGAAACAGGAGAAAAAGGACAAACAGGAGGACCAGGAGCGACAGGAGAAACAGGAGCGACAGGAGAAACAGGAGAAAAAGGACAAACAGGAGGAACAGGAGCGACAGGAGAAACAGGAGGAACAGGAGCGACAGGAGAAACAGGAGAAAAAGGACAAACAGGAGCAACAGGAGCGACAGGAGAGACAGCAGAAACAGGAGCAACAGGAGGAACAGGATCGACAGGAGCGACAGGTGCGACAGGTGCGACAGGAGCAGCAGGAGCGACAGGTGCGGGGCTGAACTGGCCCATTATCAGCGCCCCTTTGCAATAAAAAATTCCAGGTGTTAATCCTCCCCAGAACCAAAGTCCAGGTCCAGAATCAGCTCATCCTGTAGAAAGACTTCAACTTAGTCTGAATTTAAGGTTAAAACCTTCAAACTACGTCACAGATGTCATCAGATATTAACAATAAGATAATAATCTAATAGCTATTATATCAGTTAAAGTGAACTATACATCCTGTTAGCTGACTGTATCGTTAGCCCTAGCTCACGTAAACTAGCTAACCTGAAGGTAGCTCATGCTGGCTAACATTAGCTATTGTTTAAAAAAGCTAATCATGAGCAACGTATGTCAGAATATGTCAACCGGGCTTTGCTGCCAAACGTAACAAGCTAGTGCTAGTGTGCCAAACGCTATTCTGTTATATGCTAACATTTTATTAGCCAGCTAGCCCACTCGCTAACTTTCCTGCCAAACCAGGTAGCCAAGATAGTTGTTTCATAAAATGTTGACGTAAATGTTTTTGGACTAAGATAAATCATTTTTCACTCATTTTTGGATAGAAAACAAAACCCAACACGCGGGTCAAACCTATAACCCAAAACCCCATGGTTGGGTCGGTTCCGTTTGGACCCGGCACTGGGTTGGCCCAGCAGTTTTTACATTATATGGGTCCCAAACAGCCTGTGCAGCTAAGCGTCCATTAGCATTGCTAGCATTGCGTATTGAAACCGTGAGACCCAGATCCAATCCTTGATCCAGCTATGAAGGAAAAGCCCGCCTTCCCGGACCGGACTCTGCCAGGCAACGCCAGACGCCATTGATCTTGTGAAGGGCAGTCTTTGAAGGATGGACTCCTTCGTGTCCCCAGAGACCACCGATCCATGAAGACGTCTTCATCCTCTTCATCAGAGAGAGAGAGCGAGAGAGAGAGAGAGTTTGCGTTGGCTGCCTTCCGTCCAGAACAAAACCCAAAGGAGTTCAACCGGCGTCTAGCGTGAACACATGAATCTGACCAGCAGTGGTGGACTCAGGCGGTCTGAGGGACAGGGGCAGCCCACAAGGAGGTCCGATGAGGCACTTAAAGGTCAAAGGTGAAAAACTGGGGCGTCTTAAAGTTTGATTTAAAAGCTGGAGGGAGAAGCTGGGGAGAGGGACGTCTGACTGGGATGTCTGGAAACACCTTATTAACCCGATGCCACCGTGACCCGAACCCGGATAATGGATGGATGAATAATTTAAATCAATATTAATTATGCATCAAAATACTATAAACAGTGTTTTTAACGTATTACTTTAATTTAAGAACAAACAAAAAAACAAACGTTAAACATCGTTTCGTTTATTACTGCCATTAATATAAAAGTATTTTCCTGAATGAATAATTACTATGATAAATAAATAATAATAATAATTTGGATAGAGATGAAAATGTAAAACTTGTTTTCGGTGAATTAATGAATCCTTTTAAACTCCCATTAGAAAACAATTATGCAGAAGATGATGAAGATGACGAAGGTTAAAAAGCCAAACGGCGGAAACGTACTTTGAATCTTTGATTTGAATCCAGAGAAGAAGAAAAAAACGACTAATGAAATAATAAGAAATATAAAACGGTTAAAACGAAGTTACAATAATTATTTCTGCATAAATTAATGTGTTTTGAATGAATAATGGATTTTTTATTTTTTTAAACTTCCGTTTACGAAGATATTGTGCCATAAAATACTTTTTAAATGCCGTAACATTATAACCAGCGACGGGTGAAGTGTGAATAACGTCGATTATTCTGCTGAAGGGGACTGGACTGGTCAGAACCTTCCGATGTGGTCTAAGGAAGGACAGATGGTGAACTGGGTCATGGGTTCCCAAGGCTCACCGGATGTTGCTTCGCTGCATGGAAACAGCTTTCCCTAATGAGGAACACAAGACCCAGTTCCAGGTGTTGACCCGGCCGCCATATTCCCCAGATCCCCAAATCCAGTCCAGCATCTGTGGGAAGTTCTGGAAAAACAAGGTTTGGTCCGTGGCGGTTCCGACTCGTAACTGCCGGGACTTAAAGGATCTGCTGCTAACCTCTCGGTACCTGAGACACACCTTCAGAGTTCTGCTGGAGTCCATGTCTCGTTGGGTCGGAGCTATTTTGGGGGAAAAAAAGGCGGTACGTAATGTTCTGGCTGATGTTATGGCGCCGGTCCATCTCCTCCTCCTCTTCCTCCTCCTCCTCCCTCTTAATCGACTCTACGCTTCTGAGAATGGCCTTTTGGATCCTCACTCTGCTCTAATCTGGACCGTAAATCAGGACCAGGCACGTCTGGTTCTGAATTGTGGCCCACTGGTACCGAACAGGGATGAGTTGCCCAGGCTCCGATATGCACGAGTCTAATTATGAGAGATAATTCAAGATGGGCCTTCTGGGAAACCCGGAGATGGTGTCCGTCCCCGAGAGAGACCGGCTGCGGTGCAGAAGGTTCTTCAGAACCTTCTCATTTCTTTCAGAATATTATCGGTGGTTTTTACCTTCCTGGTGTCTTCGGTTCGGGTTTAAACTGTTTTAAATGATGAATGGTTCCGTATCACGTTCTTTATAGAACACTGTTTTTATTTACTTGTGGGTATTTTATTCAGATCTCCAGGTTCTGCTGAGACCCGGTAGGTTTTGCAGAATCCCCCTGAAACTCTCTC